>JABUQX010062010.1:0-65114 GCA_015478945.1 Trachelipus rathkii
AAAATATTTAGAAATTTGGAAAAGGTGTGGAATGCTTACATTAAATTAGAAACTGATATAAAATTTCTATAATAATAATAATAATAATAATAATAATAATAATAATAATAATAATAATAATAATAATAATAATAATAATAATAATAATAATAATAATAATAATAAAAATAATAATAATAATAATAATTAACTAAATATATAATACACTGATAAAAAATAAATATGTAAAATTATTTTACTTAATGTGAAGCATATTGGCACTGTGCCACAATATGTACAGGTTTTTAGAAAGTCAACTTGCCCAATTAAGAGCAATATCTGTTATCATAATAAAATATTATATTAGTACATTTATGAATGCAAATTCGCTGTTTCTATTTATAGATTTTGTTTCGCGATTTTCTCAAAATTAGTAGAGGAAAGGATGCAGAATCCAGGGGAAGGGAAAAGAGGGCATGGTAGGGGTGTAGAGGGTAGTTGTAGGTGAGAAGGGGAGGGGTAAGGGGAAAGATGGCAGGGGTAGTGTCAAAGGGTAGAGGTACGGGGAAAGATGACTGGGGTAGTGTCAGAGGGCAGAGGTACGAGGACAGATGGTAGGGCAGAGGGCAGGAGTAAGGGCAGAGGGCAGGGGCAATGGAAAGAGGGTAGTGGTATAGGAGGTTAAGGATATGGATAAAAAGTTTTTAATAAAAGAATGTAACTATTTCTTATGTAATTATATTCTCCCCTAATTCTGCGACACATTGAACGTGAGCATCTGATATTCGCATCCGATAACTAGATATCTGATTTCAGATAATAAATATGAAGATAAAGAAATACGTGCTCCGAATAGATATGTATAGATCAAGGTTGGTAAAAGACAGACTTCAAATACAATTAGCTTCATTGACAATTCACCGGTCAGCGATATATTATTCTAAATATACAAGACGTAAACTTGTATTGTAGATTTGTAGCATGTTATAATATTAACGTATTTGATTGGCTACTACTAACAGCTTTAATTAACCAATCAAATAATATATATATATATATATATATATATATATATATATATATATATATATATATATATATATATATATATATATATATATATATATATATATATATATTACCATTGTATGCTATACATACTATATATATATATATATATATATATATTGCTATATAAGGGTGTTTGGAACCCCTGATGGGACTACACGGCATTCTGCTCGGGTGCTCCTGGGTTAGAGAAGCAACCAACCAAAGTCAAGCAATACCGACATGGGAACAACAAGCTTGTTGCGACAAATTAGCAATAATAAGACGGAGAAAAATTTCGCTTGCGGAAGGACTCGAACCATCGACAACTCAGACAAGGCATCTCGGAACAGTTTTCAAGTCTCTTGCTTCGATATCACTGCTTTGAAACTCGGTACTTATTTAATTTCATAGAAAGGTACTTGGAACCCCTGTTGGGGCTACACGGCATTCTGCTTGTGTGTTCCTGGGTTATATAACCATCGAGCATCGACAAGGCATCTCGAAACAGTTTTCAAGTCTCCAGCTTCGATATCACTGCTTTGAAACTCGGTACTTATTTAAATCCATAGAAGGGTGCTTGGAACCCCTGCTGGGGCTACAAGGCATTCTGCTGGGATGTTCCTTTGTTGCATGATCAACCAACCAAAGTACGGAGTTTCAAATCAGTGATATCGAAGCAGGAGACGTGAAAACTGTTCAGAAATGCCATGTCGATCATGGTTCGAGTCCTGCCGAGAGCGAAATTTTTCTCCGATAATAACAACAATATATAGCAATATATATATATAGCAACAGTAGCAACTAGCACCTTCTGTATAGTAACAACCTTGTAGTAACCAGCCATAACCTCCCGCCTTAATAACATGCATAATGCTGTACGCTCACGCGTAGCATATGCCGCCATACTTATATATGCTCCTTAGCTGTATATAAATATATAATAACGCCATATGCGCGCCAACAGCAATAGCCAATAACCATATGCAGCCAACGCATAACAGCTGTAGCAGCCTTCTGTATATATGCCTTCTTTGCTAATAACAGCAACAACCCAACAACACATATAACCTTAATAATATGTATATATATAATATATATATATATATATATATAACTATATTTATAATATAACAATATATATATATATATATATATAATATAACTATATATAATAATATATCTATATCTATATATAGTGACGTATAGAGATATATATATATATATAATATATATATATATATATATATATATATATTTTAAAATAAAACTTTAAAAATATTAAAAATAAACTTTAAATTAAATAAAGAGCCTTAAAAGAGAATGACAGCATCAAAATGTAACAACAGATTATGCCAAAGGACATTTCTTTAATTTTGTAGAGTAAATTCTCGCATAAGCAATCTCCACTATTCGATTACTTTTGAATGGACTGAAAAATAGCATTATGTAATAGCGATGATTCTTACACTTTTTGTTTCAATTTTACATAAACTTTTATATTTTTTAAGTAACTTATTTTCATTCATTTGAGAGTGAATTTTTGCAAAAAAATAAGAGACTTCTATCGTGGCATTATGATATTTGTAAGGATTGTTCATTTCTATAATGTTAACTCATGTAAGCACGAGCAGCACAGTGTAGAAGTCGCCTCTGATTATATATATATATATATATATATATATATATATATATATATATATATATATATATACTATATATATATATATATATATATATATATATGCTATATATATATATATATATATATATATATATATATAACCAGAGATGGGTCGAATATCTATTTGCGAATGAGAAAATGATGACGACTATATTGTTTTCAATATTATCGAATGAGGTGAATGCGAATATATTTTTTAATATTCGCAAATGCGAATTTTTCATATCTCCAGTATTGTGCCGCTTTTTATACTATAACTAAAATTTAAACTTCTGTTTTAAAACTTCAGCCATGAAAAATTGATTGAACAATATTAACACGTTCGTTTTCCTATATTCTTTCAGGAAGTGTGTTAAAGGCATGATCTTACATGTATTCCACCAACCTCTTTCCGCAACCTCCATGTTTTGAAAGAGGAAGACTATTTCATTAAATTAGATGCCACCACTCACAGGCAGGGGGTCCTTTTCAAAAGGAGGGGGGGCCACAAAAAAAACAAAGAAAACAAAACGAAAAATAAAAAACAAAATGAAATAAACCCACCCAGTCCTTTGCCTAACGCAATTCCCTTAGGTGGGACTTAAATAGAGGAAGATTGAATACTGAAGGAAAAATAGATGAAGGCAAGGAGTTCCACAAAACAGATGTGGCTGGAAAGAAGGAGGCACCACAAAGAATGATCCGTGATAGGTTGTTCGATAGTTGAAATCAATTATTGGAATGTTATATTTCAAAAATAATTTTTTAGATCTCTCAGCATTTAACCTGCTAAGTCTTTCACCACCATAAATATTGGCATCACTAAAGAAACGTTCACTCCCAATACTTGATGGCGGACAAGAAAGGGAAGACATTGCTACCTGTGAAAAATCAGGAAACGTCTCTTGACTCTCTTCATTAATCCTCCATCATACAAGAAGAACTTCTTTAGGAGAAATGTGCTTCTCTATGACATACTGGTCAACGTTTTTTTTTTTTGCTAATCGTCTTCATCATCGCTGCTTGAATGTATAATTGGATTTATGAAGTCGGTGGATGATTTTGAAGCAACGTATCCTGCTTTTTGCATTTCGTGAATTATTTCAAATTTGTATTTTCGAATTATTTCAAATTTGTATTTTTGATTATATCAAATTTGTATTTTTGAATTATTTCAAATTTGTATTTTTTGAACTTCTTCACATTTTCGACCGACGCTCATTTTAACCCTCTCCGTAAGAAACTGAGGAAGCCAAAAATTTTGATATGAATCTAGAGTTCAAAAGCCTAGTTATGGAAAACAAGTCGTTGCTCCCTGTGAAATCGAGAATCTTTTTAATTTCTCTTAATATCGTACCTCTCATCATCTTTATTTCTTTATTACTCTTTTTTCTTAATACTCTCATCAAAGTAGTTACGATAGCAATGACATCCGACTATTGATGAAGAGTTTTTACTAATTAACTTGGTGATATATATCTTCAAAGGGTTGGAGTACAATGATACATTTGATTCGAAAAGAATTGTTATGGAATGTTAAGAAATTTACCTTATCATTAGATCGTCCGTGCAAGCAGAAAGATACAATAAGTTCTTGCATCCTTATAATCATTTGCAGAGTATTGTAACGTTATGGTAACGTTACCAGCGTGTGGTAACGTTATGTATTACTGAAAATTGTTTAATATTAAATCTGGTCTGCATTTTTTTTATAGCTCATCTTCAGTGATGATCGCATGATTAAATGGTGCGGCAAATGACCTACATTTTGAGAAAACTACGCTGGCTGATATTGGATATGTTTAGCCATTTTTAATGGCGACCTGTAGTTGATAACTGACGCAGTCTGTGTTATTCAATCCAGAAAGAAACAAAGCTTTCTTTATATTCTCACCAACATCTCTCATGACATTGTGAACATTATCTGGAGATAGGTTTCATTTCGCCAATATTTCATTAAACACGTTACTGAGATGTTTATAAGATTTAGGTTGATCTTCAAGTTGTAATGTTCCATATTTGTTCAAAACTACGCAATAATGACACACAAAATTCCTACTCTAACTCATCAGGTAATAACATATACCTCACTGATGCGTATTGCTACTATGAAAAAATTAAAAAATATGGGACTTCATCTTTCATTTTATCATTTCATGTAAGTTTCATGAAAATTAACTTGCTTCACTATAATTAATAAGGACATATAGCCACACACACACACACACACACATTATATATATATATATATATATATATATATATATATATATATATATATATATAGGCCCCTATATATATATATATATATATATATATATATATATATATATACTATATATATATATATATATATATATATATATATATATATAACTAATATATATATAGACTATATATATATATATATATATATAACTAACTCTTCTTCTTTAATAACATATGTATATATATATATGTATATACTAACTCTTGTTTGCTCTTACCTATATATATATATATATATATATATTTTTCATATACTATATATATATATATATATATATATATATATCTACTCCTATAATTCTTCAAGTCTTCCGAAAGACACCCAACATACAACAAAGAAAAGCTTTTAGCTTTTCAGAGTAGCAAAATGGTCGGACTTGGGTTTGAACTTCTTTAATTTTCCTTTGGAATGATCACTGCTTCGGCGGGGGGTTTGGGGTTGGGGTTGGGGTGAGGGTGGGGTTGGGGGTGGGGGTGAGGGGGGGTTCCTTCGAATGAGGAGATAGCATAACGGATTTGATTTTCTTTGTCATGGAGGAGTACATCCAATTCTCTTTCCTTTGAGCTAAAACTTGTAAACCTTTGATTTTTAACTCTGTATTTGATGTTACATCGCCGTTGGAAAAGATGCCTTCAGGAATTATACCTTCTTCAGCAAATTCCAGAATCTCATATTTCTTACACTTCATCCTGGAACCATGTAAAATCTATTCTTCGCGACAATAAGAACTATTTCCCCCGTAGAAATGTAGCGATCTTTCATGGTTCCTCTTCCTCATGCAATTTCTGACATTTCGCAAAAAAAATGTCAACTATGACATTTCGCAAAAAAATGTCAACTCTGACATTTCGCAAAGAAATGGCAACTTTGACATTTTGCAAAAAAAAGAAAATGTCAACTGACATTTCGCCAAAAAAAAAATGTCAACTTTTTTATTTCGCAAAATTTCAACTCTGACATTTCGCAAAAAAAAATGTCAACTTTAACAAAATGTCAACTCTGACATTTTGCCAAAAAAAATGTCAACTTTAACATTTCGCAAAATGTCAACTCTGACATTTCGCCAAAAAAAAATGTCAACTTTGACATTTCGCAAATAAAATGTCAACTCTGACATTTCGCAAAAAAAAGTGTCAACTCTGACTTAACTTCTTCCTCTTTCCCTATACTTTACTTCTACTACAGTCGAAATCTGCTCTTATATACATTTAGCCTATCTCTAATTCCAGTCTTAATGATTCTGGAGCTATTCCACCTTATCTTCCTCTTTCCAACTCGTATATGCCGAATAAGCTTAATGCTATATATAAGAACGCATATATGGTCTTGACTGTATCCCAGCATGGCTCTTAAAACTTGTGCCTTTGAGATTGCACCCTGCCATCATAAATTGTCATCGCCAATATAATTCTCTCTCTCTCTCTCTCTCTCTCTCTCTCTCTCTCTCTCTCTCTCTCTCTCTCTCTCTCTCTTTCTGGAAGCGTGTGATCATTCAGCTCTTGCCGAAGAAAAGATATTGCTCTTAAATCTTTAACTATCGCCTAACTAACTTAACTAACTTAAATCTTTAGCTATTGCTTTAACTTCTGTAACTTCCAAAGTTTTTCAATCTATCCTTTAAAGGAAAGATTGGAAAACTTCTTAAAAACTTCCAACTTTTCCTCCGATCGACATATGTTTCCTGAAGGGGCACTCTGCTGGTGATCTTTCCGTTCTCCCTGAATTTTGGCACTCTGTTTGGCACTCTGATCTTTTGTAAATTATCTGTTGTAGCGCTGGAAATAGCGAAAACATTCTATAAAGTCTGGCACCAAGCTTTGATTTTTAAACTATATTATATATTCTATGTTCTATATTCTATATTCTATATTTTATATTCTATATTCTATATTCTGGTATCTATCCTTCTCGCTAATTTTCTTTCCGGTCGTTCCTCTAAATCTATATTAATGGTGGTGTTCCTCAAGGTTCTGTCCTATCCCCGATTCCTCTTCTATTTTTTTTCATTAATAACCTTCTCTCTGCCACTTTATCATCTGTTCACTTCTACTCCGCCTACTCCACCCTTTATTACTACTTTTCATTTTGAAACTGCAATTATTTAATGCTGGGATAGTGGCCCAGGAGTAACCCTAATTGGGGCATTGGGAATAAGGTTGTTTTCAATGCCTTGAAAACTCAGCTCTTTCATTTATGTAAGAGAGAGAGAGAGAGAGAGAGAGAGAGAGAGAGAGAGAGAGAGAGAGAGAGAGAGAGAGAGAGAGAGAGAGAGAGAGATCTTCAACACAACTATAAAATCTTCCTCAAAAGCACACAACTAAAAAAAACCTTGGTTTTTCCTTAATATTCTCATTGTTTTTTTTTCTCGTGTTCTTAAATGAAGCGATGAAAAAAACCCATTAAAAACATTAAAAAAAAACATATCTCTTTCTGAAGAAGTTTCAAAGAGGTTGGTCGTTGTGAGGCGCTTTCAAAATTTCTTCACACCACTCCACCTTACCTCTTTATAAGGATGTTGTTTGCCCTGTATGAAGTATACCTCACATATTTCCACTCACACATTCAGCTCTGCTTTAAAAGGTGGAGTCTATGACTTTGGAGTCTATGGCTTTGGAGTCTATGGCTTTGGAGTCTATGGCTTTGGAGTCTATGACTTTGGAGTCTATAGCTTTGGAGTCTATAGCTTTGGAGTCTATGACTTTGAAGTCTATGGGTTTGGACTCTATGGCTTTGGAGTCTATGGCTTTGGACTCTATGGCTTTGGAGTCTATGGCTTTGGAGTCTATGACTTTGGAGTCTATAGCTTTGGAGTCTATAGCTTTGGAGTCTATGACTTTGAAGTCTATGGGTTTGGAGTCTATGGCTTTGGAGTCTATGGGTTTGGAGTCTATGACTTTGGAGTCTATGGCTTTGGAGTCTATGACTTTGGAGTCTATAGCTTTGGAGTCTATAGCTTTGGAGTCTATGACTTTGAAGTCTATGGGTTTGGAGTCTATGACTTTAGAGTCTATGGGTTTGGAGTCTATGGCTTTGGAGTCTATGACTTTGGAGTTTATAGCTTTGGAGTCTATTGCTATGGAGTCTAGAACTTTTCGTCTTATGATATTTTTTGTCTCATACAATAACTCTATTTGCCTAGTTCCTCTACTGGGAAGGACCCGTGCGACGCATATTTCAATTCTTATTCTCAAGCTTTCACTGTTCAACTCATTAACCTCAGACTTAACCGCTATGCTCAAACTTTCACGTACTCCACTGGTAAAGTCTATAGCATACTCCATTTATACGGGTATGTCAGCCTTTAATTTGACTCAGATTATTGACTTCCTCCCCGACTATGGGAAAATTTAGTTGACCTCTAGCCTTTGCCCACCAGAGGAGAGATTATATATATATATATATATATATATATATATATATATATATATATATATATATATATATATATATATATATATATATATATATATATATATATTATATTTTTATATATATGAATATAAATGTACAGTAAATATATATATATATATATATACTATATATATATATATTTATATATATATATATATATATATATATATAACTAATATAACATAATATATATATGCCTATATATATGTATAACAAATTATATATAATCTATTTTCTCTCACTATATATACTCTTAACATATATATATATATATATATATATATATTATACTACACTTCTCCGGCATAGCCCTATTTAAGAAGTGGAACTTCTTTAAGTAATTGCTACCTAGGATACGGACGAGGGATCGAACCCTGTCCCTACAGCTCGCTACTCAGTAGACTCCGTAAAAAATATTGATATCAAATTTTGCTCAGATTTTGGCAGATATTTGCAGGGTTTTTGCGCAGATCTTCGCTGACCATTCCAGCCACACTAACTTCTCTCTCTCTCTCTCTCTCTCTCTCTCTCTCTCTCTCTCTCTCTCTCTCTCTCTCTCTCTCTCTCTCTTTCTTTCTTTCTTTCTTTCTTTCTTTCTTTCTTTCTTTCTCTCTCTCTCTCTCTCTCTCTCTCTCTCTCTCTCTCTCTCTCTCTCTCTCTCTCTCTCTCTCTCTCTCTCTCTCTCTCTCTCTCTCTCTCTCTCTCTCTCTCTCAATATGATGCTTGTTCATTCATCGTTATCAGGCCTATTAGATAGATACAAAAGATTCAACAAAATTTAACGACGTCTAACAGTTATACAGCTCTAAAAATGATGCCTGTATCAAAGCTCAGCTCTAAAAATAGAGAAAAATATAACCAGCCTACAACTCTAAAAATGATACCTGTATCAAAGCTCAGCTCTAAAAATAGAGAAAAATATTACCAGCCTTATACAACTCTAAAAATGATACCTGTATCAAAGCTCAGCTCTAAAAATCGGGAAAAGTATTACCAGCCTACAACTCTAAAAATGATACCTGTATCAAAGCTCTGCTTTAAAAATAGAGAAAGATATTACCAGCATACAACTCTAAAATTGATACCTGCATCAAAGCTAAGCTCTAAAAATAGAGAGCGATATTACCAGCCTACAACTCTAAAAATGATACTTATTAATCTCCAACTCTAAAAAGGATACCTATCAATTTTAAAATAGATGTCAAACAGCCTACAGCTTTTAAAATGAACTTAACAGTCTACAGCTCTGAGGAAATTACCTATAGCAGTTTACAACTTTGAAATAAGATGCATGATAGCCTCCAATCATATAAAGAGATACCTTTCAGCTTACAACTCTAAAAAATTATACTTTTAGTCTACCACTCTTAAAATGAACATGGCAATATACAGTCTAAAAAAAATGTACCTATAACAGTCTACAACTCCAAAAAAGATACAAATCAACCTATAGCTCTCAAAAGATAGTTATAAGAGTAGAGAAAAAATTACCTAAAATTTGCAACTCTTAAATAAATACCTGCCATTCTATAACCCTAAAAATATATATAAAAAATATCTAAAAAAAAAATATATATCTAAAAAAAAATATCTAAAAATATAACAAAAAAAAAACAAAAAAACAAAAACAAAAAACATTGCAACTCTAAAGAAAGGTTTTCTCGCCTCATTAGTACCCCCTTCTCATTAATCTCATTAATCTCTTTCTATGAGGTGAACTGATGATGATGGTTCATTCTCCTTATAATATATAAATATTACAAAATATATCGTACTTCTAAACTCCTAATTAATCGAAAACTCCCTCCTATGAGGATGACATTTATGTCTCAGCTTTCCAAGGAATTTCGTCATATCTTTGTCCCTTTTAGTTTCCTGACTTCCATAACCCCTCCTTTGAAGATGCATTTATGTCTGTTTTCCAAACAATTTCGTCATATCTCTGTCCCTTTTGGTTTCCCCACTTTCTGTGACTTTGCGGCCTTTCAAATGCCCTCTTTCAGTGCACATTTGCACCTGACTTTTGATGACTGTCGGTACATTAAAAATATATATATAAGTTTACTCTCGCATTTCACCTTGTCAATCATCACCATACGCACTATGCGTTATTTACACATAAAATAACACATACATTTAGCGCACCTCCATTTTAGGTTCATGTCATGTATGCACATACACAATGTCACACAAATATACAACAATGAAAGGTTAAAATTGAAATATTATGAATATGTGCAATGCTTTAATAGCACATTAGTGATGACAACGCTTTGAACTCGTGAAACGCATGATTATATAGAGTACAAGTTAAGCGCATAAAATATTTTAGAGTACGCGTTAAAACGCATACCCAAAAAATTTATACGTACTTTCTTTATATTCTGATGAATTTTTACCACTCTCATGTCTCTGACTTTGTTTCAATAGAGGTGATATTTAATAATAATAATAATAATAATAATAATAATAATAAATAATAATAATAATAATAATAATAATAATAATAATAATAATAATAATAATAATAATAATAATAATAATAATAATAATAATAATAATAATAATAATAATAATAATAATAATAATAATAATAATATAAAAAAGGTATGCCCTTACACACTCGAAATTTTTAAAATAATTTTTTGGCTATGGTTCATATAATACTGATAGATGGCCTAAAGTTCGCCAAATTGTCCGAAATTTCCGATATTTACATTATTATATATAATCTAGTAATATTTTAAAAAAGCATGTATGTATCATCAAGTTACATATCTCCTATAATCAGTATCCAAGGCTTATATAAGGTTTTTTCACAAAAATAAAAGACATGTAAACT
The DNA here is from genome assembly GCA_015478945.1 of Trachelipus rathkii. Taxonomy (NCBI): domain Eukaryota; kingdom Metazoa; phylum Arthropoda; class Malacostraca; order Isopoda; family Trachelipodidae; genus Trachelipus; species Trachelipus rathkii. The sequence continues at coordinate 11,212 of JABUQX010062010.1, forward strand.
GAGTAATGGAAATGGCTTGTTATTAGCAGACAATGAGGAGCGCTATTGGACTTAACTGTTCCACTTCAAGAAATGGGTTGTGTTCCAGAAGATTTGGAGGTTGTTTTAGAAGAACCAGTTCCCGGCCCTTCCTCAGCTACTACCATAAATACTCAAACCAGGCTAAAAATACCATCGTTTTCCCCGAGTATGTGATAGGTATGGCGTACCTGATCGCGCAGCAGCAGCTTTAGCCTCTGCTCTTTTACACGATGTACAGTCCACTTATTCTTTAAATAATGTTATAAATGACGTTGTGGTAGACAGGAGTAAAGTAAGACGCGAGCGAATCAAATCTCGGCTTGAAGTTTTAAATAAGGAAACAAAGTAGAAATACAGGCCTTATACTTTGACGGTAGAATTGACGACACCCTTCGTATTCACAAGACGCGCGATGGGAAAATGCACAGAACAACTGTTAAAGAAGATCACATTTCACTAATAGAGGAGCCTAAATCGAGATGTTCATCGGTTACACAGGTGTTCATTTGTCTGGAAAGCCATTGAAATTGCCTCAATTCTATCGACTTGATTACTTTTCTGAAGCACATCTTACAATGTCGCGAAATAGTTTGCATGGTTGTGATGGATTCACCTTACAAAACACAGGGAAAATATAAAGGTGATAATTCGCTCGCTAGAAGATGAAACTTGGTAGACCTCTGCAGGCGGCTTATTTGCCAATTGCAGTAAAAATGAACTTCTTCCATTACGGTGCAATTTGGTGGAAAAGCTGGATGGACCTACTAGCAGACCAAATAGATTTGTTGGACCTGTCGGTTCAAAGTTTGGCAAGCATGTCCATGCATTGAAAATTAGTTACAGTTTGAGACCCCATATAGTGTATTATGATATTAATCGATCGTGGTGATGACAAAGGGTTTGCAGTTTCTGACCAACAATACCTTTATGATGTTTGTAAAGCTGTTTCCGAGTGGAAAAATATCTCCAAAATTAGAAAACACAAGTTCAGGAAAGCTCTACCCATCGCCAGATGTGTTGACAACAGCTAATAGATTTAAGATTATACGTAGCTTACAAACTCCATTCGCAAACATTAAAGAGTTTGCAACCGATTCATCCGTTGAATCAGTTATATGCACACTAAGTGGTTCAGGACTCAAGTGCTAATCCCAAAGCTCTATAATGGGAGCTTCAAAACTTGTGGGAACCATAAAGAGTTGCACTTACCTTTCTGAGGCAATCGCAAAATTGTACACAAATGTATCCAAGACAATGGATACTTACTCACCATGAAAACAGGTTATAAGCTGATTGTTGCTTGTGGGAAGCCATAAAGAGTTGTACTTACCTTTAAGACGTATCATCAAGGCTCGATCTAGAGAAAACAAGGCCAGATAAACACTAGACGGTTTCGAAATCACCAGCAAAGCCAGGGGACACATGACGTATGTCGATATGATTGTTTGAAATGATGTGGAAGTGACAGAACGCACCTTCTCACAAGTGCATTTGACAAAATCAGATTAGCCAAGGTTACTTGAAACCGAGGTGTAAACATAGCTTCTTGACGTGCACATCTTTTATGAACTCCCGATCACATACTCCAAGCTGTAGAAAGCAGCGCCAAATAAGTCACTATGCTTTCTTCCAAAAGTTGGTCTGTGCACATCAAAAAAAAGAGAAAGCTAATCAAAACTAGAAATGCTTTTGACTAGAAATATCCGTCAATTATATGACACAAAGGAAACAATCTTTACCTTTTGAAGGCTTTTCTTAAAGAGTGTAGAATACATTGCTCTCATGGTTGGTGGTTGGGAGGGCATGGGATTTGGGATTATAAATGCAACCACGTCCCGACGTGGTGAGTCTGAAATAGTTCAATAGAACTTAGCGAAAAGTTGCACGCAATACAAAGTGATTAAGGAAGCTAATATAAAACAAGTTTTGATACATTAAAGAGGATATCAGAAATTACTATAAAACGGTTAAAAAATATCAGAAATTTACGAATATTTGGATAAGTTTAAGCCTCATGTAGAGGACTAAGAACACCGCCTGTTTAAAAATATTTTTTAAAAATCCTGTCTTTATTTAAGGCCTTGTTAACTATTTAGTGACTACCCCTCAGGGTTTTTTTTGTTTCAAGTACTTAAAAAAAATTTGTAAAAAATACAAAACATTTCAAAAACTTTCAAACTTTAAGCCAAATGTGCAGACTCAAGATGACGTCGTAGAAAATTAAATATTTTAAAGAATTGTTACTAGGTCTCATACACAGTCAATACACGGTACCCGTTTCCGAAAAAAGACAATATTGACTTTTTTCACTTCCACCCTAATATTATATATATATATACTATTATATATATATATATTATAATATATATATATATATATATATATCATAATATATATATATACTATATAATATATATATAATATATATATATTATATATATATATATATATATATTATTATATATTATATTATATATACTAATATATATTATTATAGTATATATATAATATATATCTAATATCATTAAATATATATATATATCATTAATAATAATATATTGAGTATATATTATATATATAATATATATATATATATTTAATAATATTTATATATATTCATATATAATATATTAATATATATACTTATTATATATATTTATATTAGATATATATATATTAAATATTAATATTTATTATTATATAATATAATATATAATTTATTATAATAATATTATTACGATATAAGGTAAATAACATAATGTTTATAACACGCCCTTTCCGAGCGTATAGGAAATAAAAGTCAACGCGGAGCTTTCCAGGTATGGACACTTTTGGACCATAAGCCAATTTCTCAAAAATTTAAAACTTGTATTAACTTTGAAGTTTAGGGGTTATGAAATTCAGTCCTTTTAGAGTTGTTCTAGTGAATTTTGTTAAAATATATATTATTATGTTTATTTTAGATAATATTTTCACATTTGACTGTGCTTAGTTTCTAAAATTTCATAAAAATATTAAAAAAAAAAAAAACGTATAAAACGAAATTTTTTTTTAAATTTGTATAATTAAAATTTCCTAAAAATTTTATAAACAATATACTTATGTGAAATATAGGACCAGAAAGGCATGTAAAAAAATTTCAAAAAAATTTTGCACAAAATTCTATAAAAAAAACTTGGAAAATTAAAAAAAAAAAAAAAAAAAAAAAAAAAAAATTTATATTAAAAAATTTTTCCAGTAATTATGCATTACTGTAGGAAAACAAATGAGTTCAACTCTTATTTAAGAAGCTTTTTATCATAAATAAACTTGTTGTGATTTAGTTCCGCGGATTTCCGCTATGGGCCTTTGCACCGCCAAGCATTTTCTTTTTCTTCATATACTACGCTCCTTATGGTTTACTTGATTCTGAAATGGTTTTTTACGTTCAACTCTAGTCCATTATTGGAGGAATTACCTGAAGGAGAAAAAAATTATTAAAAAAAAAGTTTGAAAATTTTGCATATATAAAATGCTTGGGTGCTAAAGTGCCCATAGCGGAATTGGCAGGGTTAAATAATTTTTTTCCTTCCCTCCTTCCTTTGCAGTTCGATTACAATGATTGTGATAGCCCTGAAGAAGTGGCTTTGCACCACCAGGAATCATGAACTTTCCGAGCCTTTCTTATCTCGTCATATGAATTACGGGGAAAGAGATGGGCAAATGTTTTACCAGACCAGTTTCGAAAGTCTTCTCCCTCAGAAGCAGAATTCTGTATAATGAGGAACAGCTCTTCAAGAGGTGTAATGGCATATTGGCATTAGGGAAGCTCGGCAATTGTTGCGATATTTTTCTTAATGTGCATAGGTATCTATTATTATTATTATTAATTATTATTATTATTATTATTATTATTATTATTATTATTATTATTATTATTATTATTATTATTATTTATTTATTTATTTATTTATTTATTTTTGATGTTAAAAATTGAAGTAAAGGATAAATAATTAGTTGTTTCGAGTAAATTCATAGGAGGAAAGATATATAATTTACTTAATATTATTTTATAGGAAGTTAGACGAAGCTAGATTTGTTGTAGACCGTAAGTGAACTAGTCAGAGAGTCATCTTTCAATGAAAAAAAAATAGATTTTCTCTAGTATCAAATAATTTTCCTCTAGTATCAGAAGCGGATATAATTTAGGAAGACGGATGAGAAACCAGTGTGTAATTTAATATTCAATTATAAGATTTTATTAAATTGTAGGAAGAATGTCGTCACTTGCAAATGCGAAGTATAAAGTATTGGTCAAAAGATTTGTTAATGAAGAAGAGAACGGGTACTTAATTAAAAAAAAAAAAGATCAATGAGAGCGAATTAGGATGGGAAACTGTAGTAGGAAAGAGCAATGGGGAATGCTTTGGTAATAGTCCTTTATGGAAGGATATGATATCTCTAATTTAGCTTTTGGGAGAAAGTAAAGAGATAGAAAAGTAGATTAGTTAAGAAAGGTAAAATGAAAAATGAGAAAAGAGTGGGAGTGAGTGAGTCTATCAATATAATTCGCTATCTTTTTCTCCCTTTAAACATTTTTTTCATACATTCACTACAAACGTAACAATTAATTCATCTCCATGCGTTATAAAAAAAAAACTTACTATAAAAATTACCACCTCTTATCAGACTTTTTTGCGAAATTGCATCTCAATGAAACACCATATTTAATGTTGTTCAAATGCTGAAGTGTAGATACCGTTCTCACAAAAAACTCAATATATGTGGACAATGATTTACAAAATTAATTGAAGAAGTCCAAAAATTATATTAGGAAAAAAAACTCGTTACTATTTATTATATTCTCACTCATTTTGTATAAATGTTAAAATTTAAGAAAAAGCGTGTAAGGTTGTGGTAGACAAGTTAGTCATTTTTTATATGTTAAAACATGGCTGGGCTCACAAGTTACATGAAATAATATTATCCGGTCATTATAAAGAAATACAAATAATTGAATTTTCATTAAAAAACGTACAATTTTATTAATAGGATCGCACCTACTGTTAACTACTTCAATCAAATTGCTTTAATCTGTGCATTTTTAAGTAAAAGTTGCAAATGTCAATGTAATCGGTTATTTTTCCTCAAAATGCTGAGTTAAAAAATTCCCGTTAAAAAAACTCAATTTTAGACACCTAACGGTATAATTGCAAATGTTTGAAAATTAGGAAAAATCGTACTTTTTTAAGAATCTTAATGATTTGTAATGTGAAAATTTTAAGAAAAAGCGTAAATTTTAGAAGGAAAACAAATATAATTCCATATGGAGGAAATCAATTGCAAACAGAGCTTTTTTCTAGTCAACTTATGATGAATAGACTTTTGGTTATAATGTGTGTTAGAAAACAAAAACTAGATTGAAAATTGTCATTCTTAAAAAACGTCAATTTAGAGGGAACACCGGTATAAACTCATTATTAGTTATGGTCGGACTTTTCTGCTTTGTGTTGAACTTAACAATTTGCATTTTCAATAAGATAAAACAACTATTTAGATTTTCAATATAATATTGTAATTGAATACCGATGAATTACTAATATCTATTAAGAATTGTAACAAAATTAATTTTCAAATAATTGAAATTAAAGAGGAAAAATCTGATATTACTTTTAAGAGATTCATAAATTATGAATAGTTGATTGTGAAAAAAGCTTAAGAAAAAGCCGTTAATTTTAATAGAAAGGGTTAGAAATACTTATTTAGGTCTAAATTAATGGTTTACAACTAATTGAATTATATATATAAATTTGGTATATATAAAAACAAATATTGATATAATTTCATGTATAAAAATAATTTACATTATAAAAGAAACACTCTTAAAAATAAATAATACTAATAAAGCTCGCTATTTGTTCTGGCTTTTAATGGATAATATGACAATTTCCAATGAAATTAAAGCAGCATTAGTTATATCAAATAGGTGAACCTGAATATACCCGAGTCATAAATAAATTAACAATACTTATTTGTTTAAGTAATTTACCAAATAATTCTCAAATTGTGTATATTTAGGTTAAAAGATTGGCAGATGTCCTCTTAAAGAAAGAAAGATTAATCTAAAATTATTGTAATGAATGAAGAAAAAATTTAAAGAAAAAGCGTATATATTTTATAGAAGATTCATAAGTGTTTTTTAATAAAACAGAGGTGTATTCACAACTAAATGAAAATTTAGGGCTAATTAGTGAGTACAAACAAAGATTGAAAATGTTTACCAATTAAATAACATCTGTCCTATGTACTTTAAGACACTAAGAAACTGATTCTAATAATTAGGCTTGTGCTGATTTTTTATGGAAATTGACTACTGGTTCATATTGAAACGACCATTAAGTTTATTTCAAATGCTCTGAAAAATCCACGTTAAAAAAACTCAATTTTAAAGTGAATTACCAAAACATGTGAAATGTATGATAGTATTTAGGATTAAAATGACGTACGTTTTAAGAGTTGATCGTAGAAGTGTGTAATGTTGGAAAAATTTAAGAAAAAGGAGTAATTCAGATGTTAAAATTTTTTATTAAAACAGGTGTTCACAACTAATGAATATTTGGTATATTAAAAAACAAATATTGAAATTTCATTAAAAAAGAAACCAGTACAATTTCAGACTCCTAAATACATATTAATACAATTCACTTTTTCAGCCGGTTTATTTGAATCTGCCAATTTCAATGAAAACAACATTGTTTTATCAAAATTGGGCTCATGAGGAAAAATACCGTTAAAAAACACTCAAATATTTTTAAAGATTTACCAAGGTAAATTTCAAGATATGTTTGAAATTTATTAGAGAAAAATGAGCTATTTAAGGAGTATCTGTAAGATTTTGCATATGTGAAATATAACGATAAAATTATAGCGCGCGTTAATTTAAGTCATCTACCCGTTATTTTGCAAATGGCTATAGAAAATTTACCGAAAAAGATCTCTAATTTTAAGGATGATACCCTTATTTAATGTTCAAATGTTGAAGTTTTAGGAAAAATCGTATCTTTAAGAGTTCTAGTTCTAAATTTTTGTAATGTGAAAACCCTTGTATTAGACAAAGCGTAATTTTACAGTATGTTTAAATTTTTTATTAACAGTATGAGGTGTTCCACACCACTAATGAATATATTATTTGTGAGCATTATATAAAAATTAAAACCTATATTATGAATACTCTCTTATCAATTTAAAAAGGTACGTCTAATTTAGAAGCTCTTAAAACTAATGAATAAATTCATCTTTGTCTAGCTTTTTTTGAAATTAGGCTATACTCTCAAATGAAAACAACATTATATTATATTTCAAATGCTAAAATCCCAGTATAATAAAACTATTTTTGAATGTTTTGGTCCGAGCGTTTTCAAAGAACTGGTGAAATATAATTAGAAAAAATCGTAACTTTGAGAGTAATAATAATCTTTTGTAAATTTTTGAAAATTATATGAATAAAGTCGTTCGTAATTTTAGAGGTTGAAATTTTTTATTAAAACAGGTATTATTATCCACAGATCTAATGAATATATATTTGAGTACGTATTTTAAAAAAAAAATATCTGAAATTTCAATGTTAGGAAAATAATCGTAAATTAATCAATATGAAAAACATATTAATAACATTCTACTTTTCAGCTTTTTGAAAAATTGCATTTCAATGAAAACAAGTTGTTTTTTCAAACTGCCTGAATACCGTTACAAACTTCATTTAAGATTTACAAGTAATTTCTAAATGTGTTTTCTTGTTGAAATTATGTGAGAATATATCGAATTTAATATAGGAGTTCTAAATTTGTAATGTGAAAATTTTAAGAAAAAGCGTAATTTTAGAACACATTATAACTTTTTCAAATGCTGAAAATACTCTTAAAAAACTCCAATATTTAAGATTTACCCAATAATTTCAAAATGGTTCTGAAAAATTTAGGAAAAATCGATTACTTTTTTAAGTTCTAATGATTTGTATGTAATTGTGAAATTTAAGAGATAAAGTCGTAATTTCAAGAATGTTTAAAATTTAGTTAAAACAGACGTGTTCACAACTAATGAAATATGGTATATATATATATAACAACAAATAATAATAAAAAATTTCATTAAAACGTCAATTAAAGACACCTAAAAACCTGATGATCTAAATTCACTTTTCAGTCATTATTTGAACTCTCGCCTTTCAAATGAAACACGATATTATTTTTCTCACAATGCTGAAAATACACGTGTCAAAAACATTTCATTTTAAAGAATTACCAAGGATAATTTCAATTTGTTGAAATTTATTGGAGGGATAATACTCGCTAACTTTTAAGAGTCGAAATTGTGTTAATTGTGAAGGAAAATTTAAGAAATTGAATGTTCAGCTGGAATTTAGAGAGTTGGAAATTTTTTATTAAAACAGGTTTTCACAACTAATGAATATTTGTAATAAAAATTGTCAATTGAAAGATCATTAAAAAACGTCAATTTTAAGACACACATAAAAGACGTATTAATAAATTCACTTTGGTGCTTTTTGAAATTGCATTTCAGTTGAACTATTAAGAAATATACTCAATAAGTTTCAATTAATGCTGAAAATACCGTTAAAGAACTCAAATTTTAAAAAGTATTAACAAATAATTTCAAATGTTGAAATTAAGAAAAATCGGACTTTTAAGATTTCTAAATTTGTTAATCTTCCCCTTCTCAAAGGAAAAAAAGGACGTATAAACTTATTAGAAGATGTAAATTATTTTTATTAAAAACAGGTACTCTTGGTATCACAACTAATGAATATTTGGTATATATAAAACACAAAATATTTGATTAATTTCAGTTAAAAAACTGTGAAATTTTAGACCACTTATGTAATACATTTAATAAATTCAACTCTTCTCTGCTTTTTGAAATGAAAATTAGCAGTTTCATAATGAAACACCATTATCATTTTTTTCAAATGTCTCTTTGATTAAAACAGTTAATAACTCAATTTGATTAGAAAAAAATTTAGCAAAAAAGCTTATTCAAATGTTAAAGTGGTTATGGAACAAAATTCGTACTTTTAGATGTTGTTACAATTGTTTGTAATGTAATGTGAAAAATATTGAAGAAAAAAAAGCGTTAATTTTAGAAGTTAATATTTATTAATTAACTAAAGGTTTTATCAATATTTTCTATTGGCAAAATCGTATTTGGTTATAAAAACAAATGTGTTTCCAACACCAATGTCTGTCAATTTATAGCACCTAAAAACAAATATAAATTCTCTTTTCTGGCTTTTTGAAATTGCATTTCAATGAAACACGGTGGAACAATAACTCATGGTTTTCAAATCGCTGGATAAATACCTGTAAAAACTCCAAAATTTTTATATGGAGCAATTAACAAGCAATAATTTCGAATGGTTAGAAACACTTTGACGGAAAAATGTACTTTTAATGTATGTCTCTTAGGGATTTCATAGGGTTCGAACAAGTTTAAGCAAAAAGCGTAATTTAGAAGTTAAAATTTTATCTCCATCTAGTATTCACAAACAGGTTTTGAAAACTAATGAAATATTTGGTATATAACAAATCAAATATTGAAATTTCATTAAAATGAAACGGACTCCAATTTAAGACACCAAAAACTAATTAATAAATTTATCTTTTTTTTTTCTCTGATAATTGCATTTTAAAAGAACTCTGATGAAAATTAAAATATTAGAATAAAATACAGTTAATAATTCTACAATTTATTAAGATTTAATAAATATATCAAATGTTTGACTTAAGCATCGACTCCTCAATATGTATTTACGATATAGGGAAAAATGTTGAAAAATTTACGAATAAACCGTACTTTTAGAAGTTTCTTTCTTTTATTTTATTAAAAACAGGTTTTCACAACTAATGAAATATTTGGTATATAAAAACAAATATGAAATTTCGATTAAAAAAACGTCCAATTTAAGGGACACCTATAATAAACTGATATATATAATTCTAAGGCTTTTCGGCTTTTTGAAATGCATTTCAAATGTAAACACAATTTATTCAAGATGTCTGAAAAATACCGTATAAAATCATCCAATTTTAAAGATTACAATTAAGATAATTTTCAAATGTTGTTAAAAATTTAAAGTGAAAAAATACCTAATAATATTAAGGAGTTCTAAATTTGTTAATGTTGAAAAATTTAGAAAAAGTTATTAAATGTTTTATAGTATAAAATTTTTTATATTAAAACAATAATGTTCAAAACTTAAATAATAAAGTATTTGGTATATCCAAAAAACAAATAATTGATAAATTTCAATTACAAAAAACGATCAATTTTAAGATCACTCATTAAAACTATTAATAAATTCACTTTTCAACTTTTTGAAATTGCATTTCAATGAAACATTTTTTTTTTCAAATGATAAAAATACCGTTAAAAACTCAATTTTAAGATTTACCAAATAATTTCAAATGTTGAAATTTAGGAAAAAATCGTACTTTTTAAGAGTTCTAAAATTGGAATGTGATTTACAAAATTTATTAAGAAAAATGCAAAAGAATTTGCTAGTTTTAAAATGTTTAATTTTAAACTGAGTGTTTCACAATAATGAAATATGGGGTTATATATTAATAAAACAAATATTGAAAATTTCATTAAAAAACATTATTTAGCACACCTAAAACTATTAATAAATCACTTTTCTGCTTCTTTGAAATTGCATTTCAATGAAACATTTTTTTTCAAATGATGAAAATAACCGTTAAAAAACTCAATTTTAGATTTACCAAAAAATATTTCAAAATGTTGAAAAATTTAGAACGAAATCATACTTTTAAGATTTCTAAATTCATAATGTGAAATTTAAAAAAAGCGTAAATTTTAGAAGTTAACAAATTTTTTGTAGTAAAACAGAGTTTTCACACTAATGAAACATAATTGAAATAATTTAGGTATATAAAAAACAAATAATTGAAAATTCTTAATAAAACAGTTAATTTTAGACACCTATAAACTATAAATAATATTTACTTCAGTTCTTTGAAATTTGCAATTCAATGATGCAACACATTATTTTTTCAAATGCTTGTAAAATACCGTTAAAAACTCAATTTTAAGAATTACTAAAATATTTCAAATGTTGAAATTTGGAAAAAAGGCGTACTTTTATTGGTTCAAATTGGTTAATGTGAAAAATTTAAGGAAAAAGCGGTAATTTTAGAAGTTAAAAATTTATAATTAAATACAGGTTTTCACAACTATAGAAATATTTGTGTTTAATTAAAAACAAAAATATTGAATATTATCTATTAAAAAAACAATGTCGTTTCGAGAAATCCATCCTAATAAAAATTATAATTAATAAATTCTCGTTTCTGCTTTATTAAATTGCCCATTTCAATAAAGATCACATTTTTTTCAAATGCTTGTAAAAATAATACACGTTAAAAACTCAAGTATCAGAAGATTTACAAAATATGTCGATATGATTGAAAATTTAGGAAAAAATCAGTACTGTTTAAGAGTTACTAAGAGATTGGAATGTGTGCGAAATTAAATTGCTAAAGTGAATTTACACAAGTTAAAATTTTGTAGTGTAACTCAAATTTTCCCCCTACATGCAAAATTTCTAGCCAGTCACCACAAATATCTTGATAATTTCATTAAAATATGTCAAATTTATGACACCTAAAACTATTAATTAATATATATATATATATGTATTTAGTTATTAGGTTCTATATTTGCAGTGCCAATGTAGCGGAATATCTACGGAACCATCCGAACTATATTTCATGACTATAAAACCTGTGATAATTTTCGGAAAATAAATATAAATATAATATATATATATATAATATATATATATATATAATAATTAATATAAATATATATAGATATTATATAAATAATATATATATATAAATATAATATATATATATATAATAAATCGGATATATAGCTTACGAGTTCTATATTTTGCAGAGTGACGCAAGTATGCGGATACTTAAGGACATCCGGACTACATGTCAGGATTAAACCTAGTAAGACCAGTAAACAGTTCATGATTGATGAAAGTAGTGTGTAAGTACCCAAAGAATCCTGAGGTGGCCAAACGGACTGCTGCATATCAATCAAGAAGTCTGATCTCTCTGAATTGCTATTATCTGAAAATGCGCAGGTTTTAACAGAAACTATCTATTATGGTCAAATGCTGAAAAATACCACGTTAAAAACTCAGGTTCTTAAGATGTTTTACGGCAAATAACTATGCATAAAATGATGAACAAATGGTAGGAACAAATACGTCACCTTTTAAGTATGTCGTAGAATTGATTAATAGAGATGGAGAAAATTATAAGAAGAAAAGCGTCAATTTTAGAAGATTTAATTAAATTATTATTATAATATAATAAAACAGGTTTTCACAAAAACTAAGGAAATATTTGGAATAATATATAAAAAAATACATAATATGGTTGACAAACTATTCATGTGGGACAAAAAAGGCAGTCAAATTAAAGACCACCTTCAAAAAAACCTCGGATTATGAGTGTATACAATATCCACTTTTCAGTTTTTGGTGAAATTGCAATTGCGAATGAAACACATTGACTTTTCATGGCAGAAATATAGCTTGGAAGTGAATATTTACTCTCATTAAAACTCATTTTAAGATTTACAAAAAAATTTTCTAAATGTTGAAAATTTTAGTGAATGTAAATGCGATGACTTTAGTAAGTATTTCTAATAAATTTTGGTCAATAGTGAAAGGAATCTTTAAAAAAAAAGCCGTTAATTTAGAAGTTAAAATTTTTTTTTAAACAGAGTTTCACAACTAATGAAATATTTGGTATTTAAAAACAAATATTGAAATTTCATTAAAAAACGTCAATTTAAGACACCTACTCACATAAAAACTACCCTTAATAAATCACTTTTTCGGAGACTCTAGTTTTATAGAACCAGATTGCATGATCACGTTCAATGGAAACACACAAATTTTACTATGGGTTTTTCAAGAAGGAATGCTGAAAAATACCGTTTAAAACTCAATTTGAAGATTTACAAAATAATTTATACAAATGTGAAAGTTTGAGGATGAAGTTGCCGACTCGCTTTGTTAAGAGTTCTAAAGGTTCAGTGTGCCAAATGTGAAAAAGATTTAAAGAATAAGAATAGTGCAACGTTGGAAAAAGAAAGATAATGTTTAAGAATTATATGATTTTATTTGGATTAAAAAAAAAACATGGATTATTCACAACTATGAATGAGCTAAACAGCATACTTATCTGGAACTGAAAAAAACTAGAATATGTTGAATAATTTCAGTTAAAAAACGTGCGAAAATTTAAGACACCTAAGAAGAGCACGAAATAACAAGAATCATCGCATATTCTCGTGCTAGTGGTTTGAAATTCATTTCACACCAGATGAACATATATTTTCAGAGAATGCTGAACAAATACCGTTTCAGAAAGCATATTTTTAAAGATTTTTACCAAAGAAATAATTTCTTCGATAAAGAAACTGTTTTAGAAAACTTATGTTTCCCAGAATAAAGAGTCAGATGACGTTTTTAAGTCAGTTACAGTAAAATTTGTAGGATGTGCAAAATTTAGAGAAAGAGCGGTAATCTTTTCAGTAAGAAGTTTAAAATTTTTTATAGAAGAAAGGCAAGAGTTCTTACACATAAACCACTAAATAGAGTTATATTGAGATCATTAGGTATTTTAAACACATTGGTAGCTGAAAAATATGCAATTAAAAACACATGGACGTGAAAATAAGACACCTAAAAACTAAACATAAATAAAGTTTCCACTTCCTCTCTCTCATTTTTCTATATTTGCCAATGAAAACCCAAGCCCAATTATTGTTTCAAATGCTGAAAAATAGGCCGTATCACAACGTCAATTTTAAAAATTAACAAAGCAATAATTTACAAGAATATGTTGAAGATTAGGAAAAATCGTACTTTAAGAGTTCTAAAATTGAAAGTTGTAGTGTGAAATTTTAAGCACAAGCCTAAAACAGAGTTGAAAATGAAGATAATTAGTTTCGACAGGAAAACAGGTTTTCACCAACTAAAGAAATATTTGGTATATATAAACACATATTGAAATTTCATAAATATCCATACATTTAAGAAAAACGTCAAATTTTAAGACTACCAAGTAATAATATATTAATAGAACTTCACTTATTTATGCTTGATATTGTAAGTTGCATTTTAAAGAAACACAATTATTTTTCAACATGCTGAAAATCCACCAGTTAAAAACTAGCTCTAATCTTTAGGATACCGAAATAATTTTACAAAATTGTATAGAAATTTGGAAAAAAAATGTGAGTGTACTTTTAAGAGTTCTAAAATGAAATGTAATTAGTTGAGAGAAAGTGTATAAGAAAAGCGTGAATTTGATAAGATAGTTAAGATTTGGTTTATTTAAAACAGAGTTTCACAAACTAATGAAAAATTTGGGTATATAAAAAACAAATATTGAAATTTCAGGTTACCAAAACGTCAATTTTAAGAACATCCCATAAAACTATTAATAAGTTATCACGCTCTTCCTGCTTTGTGAAATATGCAAGTGTTAAAATGAAATGTAACATACTCAGTATTATGCCACAAAAATTGGTGGAAAATCATCTTCAGTGTGAAGTAGAAACTCATTAACTTATTTAAGAGTTAAATAAGTTAATTTCACAAATGTTGACAACGAAGAAACAATGGGTATACAAGTTTCCTAAAAAGTTTACTAATGATGAATAATTTAAGAAAAAGGCACAGGTAGATTACGCCAAAGCTTAAATTCTTTATTAATTAAAACAGGTTTTCAACAACTAATGATAATATTTGGTTATATAAAAACAAATATATTGAAATTTCATTAGAAAAAAACTAGTGCAATTCTTATATGAATCACCTAAAACTATTAAATCAAATGCTGACTTTTCTGCTTTTTGAATAGCATTTCAATGAAAAAATAGATTGATTTATATCAACATGAGTGAATAAAATACCGTTAAAAACACTATTTTAAGATTTACCAAAATACTTTCAAATGTTAAAATTTGGGAAAAATCGTTACTCTTAAGAGTTCTAATTTGTAATTGAAAATCAAAGAAAAAGCGTAATTTAGAAGTTAACAAATTTTATTTATTAAACAGACAGTTATTAACACAGCACCTCATGTGAGAATATTTGGCATTTATATAAAAAAACAAGAAGTATGAAATTTTCAGTTTAAAAAACAAGCGATAGCGTCAAGATTAAGACACCTAAAGTACTGATAGTAATAAATTTACTTGTCTGTTTTTGAAATTAAACTCAATGACAACACATCTATTTTTATGCACAATCGCGTGAAACACATAGCTCCGTTAAAACTCATAATTAAGAAATTACAACATAATTGTCAACAAATAGCTTAAATTCTAGAAAAATGCGTCCTTACAATTCCACAGCAGTCCTCTCAAATTGTAATGTGAAAAATTTTAAGAAAATAAGTTTTTTATTTTAAAAATGCTTAAATTAAGTGCTATTATTAAAACAGGTTTTCAACAATCCAATTGATAATATTTGTGTTTTCATAATTACAACAACAATATATTGAATTTCATTAAAAAACGTCAAATTTTAAGACACTTCCCTACAACAATTAATAAATTCTCTTTTCTGCTTTTTGAAATTGCAACTCAAACATGAATAACAACAATTTATGTTTTACATGCCTGAAATTAATACCTAGTTTTTGCCTAGCACCTCATATTTCTAAGATATTACACAAATAAACTTTCGAATGTTTGAAATTTACGGAAAAAAATCGTACCTTTTAAGAGTATCATAAATTTGTAATGTGAAAAAATTTAAGCCAAAAAGCGTTATGTATCCTTTTTACGAATGTATGAAAAAATTTTCTTATTGCAATAACAGCGTTATCTCACAAAACTAATTTGACAATATATGGTACAGCTTATAACTGAAAACAACAATCATGACAATTTCATTTAAAAAACGTCAATTTAAGACACCTAAAACTATTAATTAATTTTCTTTTTTTTCTTTTTTGAAATTACATTTTAAAAAAAAACATTATTTTTTTAAATGGTGAAAATACCGTTAAAAAACTCAAATTTTAAGAATTTAACAATAATTTCAAATGTTGAAATATTAGGAAAAATTTGGTACATTTTAGAGTTCTAAATTTGGAATGTGAAAATTTAAGAAAAAGCGTAGTTTTAGAAGTTAAATTTTTTTATTAAAACAGGTTTTCACAACTAATGTAATATTTGGTATATAAAAACAAATATTGAAATTTCATTAAAAAACGTCAATTTAAGACACCTAAAACTATTAATAAATTCACTTGTCAGCACTTTATTCGAAGATAGCTTCTATTTTTCACAGGAAAAACAACCAATTATTATTTTCAAAAATGCTGAAATATACTCCGTTAAAAACTCAATCTGTAAGATTATTTAAAAGAATGGAAGGGATATCAGAAATGTTTGTTGATAAATTTATTAAGATAATGTTATATTAATCTCTTTTGAATTTTATTAAACACAGTATTTAAATGTAACAATTTTAAAAGAATAGCTGGTTAAAATAATTACTAAGAACCAGAGGTTAAATTTTTGTCTTATTATGAAACAAACTCTCTCACAAACTAATAAAAATAAAATAGGGTGTATAAAGAAACAAATATGAAAGTGGAATTTACTAAAAAAAACCTCAATTTCCTCTAGTCAAACTCAAACCTTCTGTTCTTAAATTTATTCTTATTACACTAGCCTTTTGTCACTCTCACATTTCATTATGAAAGCATTTTCTTTTTCACCACACTGATTAAAAAATACACTGCTTAAAAACTCAAGAAATATGAGATTTACAAAACTAGCTTTCCAAAGCTTGAAAGTTAGGAAAATGAGCGTGTAACTTTTAAGAGTTTCTAAATTCGTAATGTGGAAAATTAAGAACAAGCGTAATTTAGAAGTAAAGATTATTTTATAAAAGAATTTACCTCTAGCAACTCAAACTCTGTTCATTGATATAAAAAACCAAAATATTAAAATTTCATTAAAAAAGTCAATTTAAAAAACACCTAAAAACTATTAATAAAATTCACTTTTAGCTTTTTGAAATTGCATTTCAATTTTCTCTTTTTTTTCAAATTATGATCAATCTCACAGGTGAAAAATTACCGTTAAAAACTCAATTTAAGATATATAACAAAAATAAATTCAATGTTGAAAATAAAAGAGAAAATTAATCGTACTTTTAAGAGTTCTAAATTCGTTAATAGTGGAAAAATTAGAAAAATGACGTAATTTATAGAAGTTTAAAAATTTTTTTATTAAAAACAGAGTATTCAACAACTTATAATGAACTATTGATAATATTTTAGTTAGATTGAATAATCAAACCATATTTGCTGATTTTCACCTAAGGAAACCGCAATGTGATAATCCGTTTGCAGCCATTAATTAAATTACTTTCTGCTCTTTTGAAATTGCATTTCAAATATAAAACATATATTTTTTTCAAATGCTGAAAATACCGTTAAAAACTTCAATTTTTTAAGAATTTACAAAAATATTTCAATGTTGACATTTTTAGGAGTAAAAAATCGATACTTATTAAGAAGTATCTAATAGATTTATGTATGTGAACAAATGTAAGAAAAGACGTAATGTTAGAAAGTATTAATAAATTTATTATTAAAAACAGATAGGTTTTCACAACTAATGAAATATTTCGGGTTATTAATAAAAAACAAAAATATTAATTTCATTAAAAAACGTACAAATTTTAAATGAACAACCTTACAGAAAAACATACTTAAATAAAGATTTACGCTTTCGTGCTATTTTGAGGAATTGCATTATTTTAAATGATAACACATTATTTTTTCAAATAGTGGAAAATAACACGTTAAAACTTCCATATTTCAAATTCTCCTACCAAATAATTTCAAATAGTGAAATTTATAGTAAAAAACATCGTACTTTTAAGAGTTCTAAATTTGAAATGTTCGAAAATTTAAGAAAAAGCGTTTTAAATTTTTAATTAAAAGGAAAAAAGTTATTTAATTTTTTATTAAAAACAGGTTTTCACAACTAATTGAAATATTTGGTATATGAAAACATCAATATGGACATCTTCGATGTACCTATGAACCGTCGGAATTTAAGGACACCTAAAACACTAATATAATAAATTCGACTTTTCAGATCTTTTTTGTCGAAATTGACATTTCAATGGAAGACACAATCATTATATATTTCAAAATATGCCTGAAAATACCGTTAAAAACTCAATTTTTAAGATTTACAACAGAAATTTATTATCTCAAATGGTTGAAACTTTAGGAAAAATCTGCGTACTTAATGAGTTTCTAAAAATTATTGTCAATGCTCCGAAAAATGAAAAAAAAGACGCTAATTGTTACTTGAAGCTCTTCAAACTTGTTTTGTTTAAACAGAAGTTTTCACAAACCTAATGAGAAGTATTAGGTATTTAAAAACAAACTTCATTTTAAAATTTCATTGCTTGTACAGTCAATTTCAAGAACCTAAAAAAAAACACACAAACTCAAATTAAATTCACTTTTCAGCTTTCCCTTTGAAAATTGTATGCATGTTTCAATTGAACAGTCATTTACATTTTTTATCAACAAGCAATGAAAAATACACGGCGGTTAAAAACTCAATTATTAAAGGATTTACAAAATATATATCAAAATAGTTGAAATTTAGAAGGAAATCGCTACATTGGGAAGAGTCTCTAAGAATTTGTAATGTTGAAAAATTTAAGAAAAAGCGTAAATATTAGAGCGTATATAATTTTTTCAATACATAAGAAACAGAGTTATTCACAAATAACATGAAATATAATGGCAGTATCATATACAAAACAAAAATTGACAATAGGAATGTCACAATTAAACAACCACCAGCCGAATTGAAGACATCGCGTAAAACAAAATAAAGAAATTCTCTTTCATGCGTTTTGGTAAATTTTGCATCCTCACTGCACCAAATTATTTTTATCATAATGCTGCAACAAATACCGTTAATTAAAACTCAATTTTACAGATCTACCAAATAATTTCAAAATGTTGACATTTAGGCAAAAATCGTACTTTTTAAGAGTTCTAATTTTGTAAAATGTGAAAACATTAAGAAACAGCGTAATTTTCAGGAAGTTTACAAATTTTTTTATTAAAACAGGTTTTTCACAACTAAATGAAAATATTTGTATTAAACATAAATAGATCGAAAATGTTCATAAAAATATAACAACGTAAACCATGGATTCAGACACGTAACCTATATAGATTAAATTCACTTATATCTGCGTTTTTGAAAATTGCATTCAATATTCAAATGAATACTACATGTATTTTTTCAAATGGGCTGAAAATACCGTTTGAGAAAAACTCAATATTTAAAAATTGTTACAAATAATTTTCAAATACTTTTGAAATTTAGGAAAAATCGTACTTTTAGAGTTCTAATATTTTGTTACAATGTGAAAATTTAAGACAAAAGCCCTTTGTACTATTTCATTTATGTATTTTAGAGTATATTCATTAGAACAGCTACTTAATATTTCTAAAAGAAAAATCTAAGCAAACGGTAAAAAATCCAGATCGACCCAGATTCAACAAATATCCATTAAAAAATCTGTCATATTAAGAACACCTAAAACTAATTAATAAATTCACTTTTTGCTTTTTGAAATTGTTGCATTTCAATAAAACACATTATTTTCTCAAATGCCGAAAATTACCTAAATTTAACTTCAAGTTTAGGATTTTTACCAAATAATGTTCAAATGGGCAAAAATTTAGGAAAATATCCGTACATTTTAGAGGTTACAACATTTGTAATGTCGCGCAAAATTTAAGAAGGAAAAAGAAACCGTAATTTTAGAAATGGTTTAAAAAATTTGTTTTATTATAATAAATCATGATCGTCTTGCTACAGGAACTAATGAGAGAATATTTGAGAAAAACTGGATATAATAACCTGGAGTGGGATAATCATTTAAAAAAACGTACAATGTAAGACACCGAACAACTAATAATATTTAATTTCACTTGGTCCTAAAGAGATTTGAATTGCATTCTCCCACCTCCGCACCAACATATTTTTTATTCAATCGCAGAGCAAACTCCCCGTTAAAAAACTCAATTTTAAGTTAAATACCAAAATAATTTTCAAATGTTGAAATTTAGGAAAAAATTCGTACTTCTTAGAGGAGTTGTAGTCTAAATCGCTAAGAGATGTTGAAATTTGGAGAAAAAAAAGCGTAAATTTTAGAAGTTTAAATTTTTTTTATTAAAACAGTTTCAAACTAAATAAAATATTTGGTATATTAAAAACAAATATTGAAATTTCATATTCGAAAGTTTTTGTATTTAGCGAATAATCTCTAAACGAATAGAATTAAAATTCTCTTTTCCTTGCCTATTTTGAAATTGCATTTCAACTGAAACCTACACCCAAAAAAAAATTTTTTTTTTACAGTAATAGCTCGCAAAAATAAGAGGCCAGTTGAAAAAACGTGCCCAATTTTAAGGATCTACAAAACACTAATTTCAAAGTGGTCTGAAATTTTAGGAAAAATCGTACATTTTAGGAGTTCTAATTTGTAATGTGAAAATTTAAAAAAAAAGCGTACTTTTAGACGTAAATTTTTTTTTTTTAAAACGAGTTTTCACAAACTAATGAAATATTTGGTATATAAAAACAAATATTGAAACTTTCTTGAAAACAAACAAAGTCAATAATGAAGACACCTTAAAGACATAATTAAATAAACTTATAAATTAAGCTATTTTTGGAAATTGCAATTCAATGAAACACATTAGTCTTCTTTTCAAATGCTGAAATTACCGTTAAAACTCAATTTTAAGACTTACCAAAAAAAATTTCAAATGTTGAAAATTTATCGCGAAAAATCGATGTACTTTTAAAGAGTTCTAAATTGTAATGTGAAAATTTTAAGAAAAAGACGATAAAATTCTTAAGAAGTTAAATTATTATTACTTAAAACACGATTTTACAACAACTAAATGAAATATCAGTGACTAACTCAAAAAACAAAATATTGAAATTTCATTAAGTAAAACGTACAATTTAAGACACCTAAAACTATTATTACTTCACTTTTCTGCTTTTTGAGAAATTGCAATGATGAAACACATTATTTTTTCAAATATTGGAAATACCGTTTCACCCCACAACGGCTCAATTCCTCCCTAAGATTTCACAAATAATTTCAAATGTTGAAATTTAGGAAATCGTACTTTTAAAGGCAGTTTCCTAAATTTGCTAATGTGAGACTCTAGGACACAAAGCCCCCGTAATTTAGAACGTTAAAATTTTTAACAAGCTTTTATTAAAACACTAATGAAATATTTGGTATATAAAAACAAATATGAAATTTCATTTTAAAAACGTCAAATTTAAGCACCTAAAACTCATTACATAAATTCGCTTCTTCTGCGTTTTTTGAAATTCTGCATTTCAATGAAACACATCTATTTTTTCAAATTCTGAATATACAGTTAAAAACTCAATCTCTCTAAGATACCAAAAACTCTCACACTGCTTTGAAATTTTAAGCGAAAACATCGTACCTTTTTAAAAGAGTCTCTAAATTCTAGTAATGTGAACCAATTCTAAGAACACGCCCTATAATTTTAGAAAGCCCTTAAATCTCTTTTTAACTTAAACGACAGGTTTTTCACCACCGTTGAATGAAATGATTCGCTACCTTTAAAAGTCAAAATAGTGACAATTCTCAGTTTAACAAAAGTCAATTCAAGACACCCTAAAACTATTAATAAATTCACGTTTCTGCTTTTTGAGAAAATCTGCACTTCAATAAAAACATATTTTTTTCAAATGCTGCAAATTACCGTATGAAACTCAACTCTTTAAAAATATACCCAAAATAAAATTTTACATATGTTGAAATTTAGGAAAAATCTACTTTTAAGAGTTCTCAAATTTGTAATGTGAAAATTTTAAGCAAAAGCGTAATTTTAAGAAGTTAAAATTTCTTATTATTTAAAACAGGTTTTCAACAACAAAGAAATATTTGGTATATAAAAACAAATATTGAAATAATCATTTAAAAAACGTCAATTAAAGGACACCTAAAAACTATTAATAAATTGGCACTTTTTTGCTTTATGGGAAATATATGCCATTCTTTAAAGAATGATCACGATCTATTTTTCATGCTGAACCTAATACAGTTAAAAACTGCCAATTTTAGATCTTACCCAAAGTAATTCCCACCATGTGTCGAAATTTAAGGAAAAATTCGACTTTAAGAGTTCTAAAAGTTAATGTAATGTGAAAAATTTTAAGAAAAAGCCGTAAATTGTGGTAGAAGGTTAAAATGGTATTTATTAAAACAGAGGTTTCACACAATGAATATTTGGATATAAGTTAAACAATATTAAAATTTTCATACAAAACGTCATTTTAAGACAGCTAAAACTATTAATTAAATTCACTTTTCAGCTTTTTGGAATTGCATTTCAATGAAACATTTTTTTTTTCAAACTGAGAACCCTTCCGGTGGGGGCCCTCATTTTAAGATTACAACAGCAATAATTTCAAATGTTGAAATTAGAAAAAATCCGTACTTTTTAAGAGTTCTTAATTTGTAATGTGAAATTTAAGAAAAAGCTTAATTTTAGCAGTTAAATTTTTGATTAAAAACAGGTTTTCACCACTACAACTAATGAAATATTTGGAGTATCACAAAAGAGATATTGAAACCTTCATTAAAAAAGTACGTCAACTTTAAGACACCCTAAAACAATTAATAAATTTCTCATATTTCTGCTTTTTATTGAAATGTGCATTTCATGAAAATACTTATTTTTTTCAAATTGCTGACACAATACCGTTAAAAAAACTCAATTTTTAAGAATTACAAAAAAAAAATTTCAAATGTTGGAATTTAAGCGAAAAAAATCGTACCTTTTAACGAGTTCCTAAATTCGTGTAAATGTGAAATTAAGTCAAAAGTCGTAATTTAGGAGTTAAATTTTTTTATTAAAGATTAATGTCTCAAACACACGTACAAATATTTGGATATATAAAAAAGTAAAAATATATAGCATTTTCTTAAAAAAATCATTCATTTGAAGACACCTAAAACTATCTAATAATTCATTTTTTGCTCTCTTAGAAAAATTGCATTTTAAAGCACAACACATTTATTTTTCAAATGCTGAAAAATACGTAAACAACCAATTTGTAAAGATTTCCCAAATAATATTCAAATGTTAGAATTTTAGGAAAATCGTACTTTTAAATGTAGTCTAAATTTGTAATGTGGCCAAGTGTGATTTCTGACACCTTTCACAGTTTTCAATATATTTTTATTAAAACAGGTTTTCACAAACTTAATTTAAATATTTGGTCTATATAAAAACAAATATTCCCATTGCATTTACAAAATTGTAGAAGTTAGACACCTAAAACTATTAATAAATTCCACCTTTTTCAGCTTTTCGTGGAAAATTGACATTCTCAATGAAACATTGTTTTTCCAAATGATTGAAAATCCCGTATAAAAACTCAATTTAAGATTACCAAATAATTAATTTCAAATGTTGAAATTTAGGAAAAATCTACTCTTTAAGAGTTCTAAATTGTTATGTGAAAATTTAAGAAAAGCGTAGTTTTAGAAGTTTAAATTTTTTTATTAAAAACACGGGTTTTCACACACTGTTTAAAAATTTAAGGTAATAAAAAACAAATTAAACGTGATGTGGAGGGCTTCAACTTAAAGGACACCTCAAACCACGAATAAATAAATTCTCTTTTCTGCTTTTTTAAATTGGCATTTCAATGAAACACAATTATTTTTTCCAATGCTGAAAAATACCGTTAAAAACTCAATTTTTAAGAAATTAAAAATTAATTTCAAATGTTGAAATTTAGAAAAAATACGTACTTTTAGGAGTTCTAAATTTGATAATGATGAAAATTTAAAAAAAGCAGTTAATTTCTAGAAAGTTAAAATTTTTTTTTTTAAACAGAGTTTCAAAACTAATGAAATATTTGGTATATTAAAAAACAAAATATTGAAATTTCATTACAAAACGGTCAATTTAAGACACCTAAAACTATTTTATAAAGTTCATTTCTAAGCTAAGAAAGAAGCATATCGATGGGACACATGTATTTTTTCAAATGCTGAAAATACCGTTAAAAACTCAATTTTAAGATTTACAAAATAATTTCAAATGTTGAAATTTAGGAAAAATCGTACTTTTAAGAGTTCTAAATTTGTAATGTGAAAATTTAAGAAAAAGCGTAATTTTAGAAGTTTAAAATTTTTTTAGGTTAAAACAGGTTTCAACAACTAATGAAATATTATGGTATATAAAAACAAATATTGAAATTTTCATTAAAAAACGTCAATTTAAGACACCTAAAACTATTAATAAATTCACTTTTCTGCTTTTTGAAATTGCATTTCAATGAAACACATTATTTTTTCAAATGATGAAAGAGTGACCTTTAAAAACCCTCAATTTTAAGATTAACAAAGTAATTTCAAATGTTGAAAGTTTAGGAAAAAAATCGTACTTTTAAGAGTTCGTTCTAAATTTGTAATGTGAAAATTTATTGGAAAAAGCGTAATTTTAGAAGTTAAAATTTTTTATTAAAACAGGTTTTCACAACTAATGAAATATTTGGTATATAAAAACAAATATTGAAATTTCATTAAAAAACGTCCCAATTTAAGAGCCACCTAAAAACTATTAAAAATTCGCTTTTCTGCCATTTTTGAAATTGCATTTCAATGCAAAACACAATATTTTTGCAAATGCTGAAAATATCAAGTTAAAAACTCAATTTTAAAAGATTTACCAAATAATTTCAAAAATGTATGGTGTAAATTTAGGAAAAATTCGTACTTTTAAGAAGAGTTCTAAATTGTGTAATGTGAAAATTTAATGAAAAAGCGTCTTAATTTTAGAAGTTAATTTTCTTATTAAAACCAGGTCTGTCACCACACTAATAATTTATTTAGGTATATTAAAATAAAATAGTTTGAAATTCATATAAAAAAACCGTTCAATTTAAGACCTAAAACATTAGTGATGAATTCACTTTGGTCAAGCGTTCTTAGTAAATTGACATTTTCAATGAAAAAAACAATTTTTTCTTTTTTTCAGTACCTGATGATGAAAATACCGAATATTAAAAAACGCACAATTTTAAGCTTACCAAATAATTACCACCTGCTACCATTTTGCAGCACTCATGCCACTGGTGAAGCTCTTTGTCAGCTTGTAATGTGGTAAAATTTAAGAATGTCAAAGCTCGTAATTTTAGAACAGTCCTAAATTAATTTATATGTTCAAACAGGTTTCACAAACATAAATGAAAATATTTGGGTATGATAAAAACAAATATTGAAATTCATTAAAAACGTGTCAAATTTAAGGACACCGATTGATAATTAATTAAAATTCTCTTTTCTGCTTTTATGAAATTGCATTTTCAATGAACATACATATATTTATCAAATGCTTGAAAATACCGTTAAAAACTCAATTTTAAGAATTACAAAATAATAATCAAATGTTAGAAGAATAATAGAGAGATAAGAATAATTCTTAGTTAAGAGTTCTTTAAATTTGTAATGTGATAATTAAAAGCACACCAAGCCGTAATTTTAGACAGTTAAAAATTTAATCTATTAAAAAGTCATGGTGTTTTCAAACTATGAAATATTTTGTGCCTACTATAAAAAAAAATATTGAACAGTTTTTCATTAAAAAAAAACGTCATATTTACAGACACTCGAGATAGATAAATCAGTGTATCTTTGCATGAAGGGGGATTTTTTATTCTTCCCAGTCTTATTTTTCAAAATAAGCTGAAAATTACCTTTAAAAGCTCAATTTTAAAGATATTTACCAAAATAATTTCAAATGTTGAATGTTAGGAAAAATCGTACTTTTAGAGTTCTAAATTCGTAATAAATGGAATGTAAAAATTTAAGAAAAGGCGTACTTTTTAGAAGTTATAAACTTTTTTAATTTAAAAGCAGGTTTTTCACAACTAATGTAAATATTTGGTATATAAAAACAAATTATTAAATTTCATAAAAAACGTCATGTTAAGACACCTAAAATATTAAATAAAATTCACCTTTTCAGGCTTTTTGATAAATTGCATCATTCAATGAAACATTATTTATGTATTCAAAATGCTGAAATCACCCCAGTTAAAAAATCAAATTATTAAAGCAATTAGCAATATTATATTCAAATGTTGAAAAATTTTGGAAAACAAATCCCGGTAAACTTGTGTAAGTTCCTAATTTGTAATGTAAAATTTAAGCAAAAAGCGTAATTTTTAGAAGTTATAAATTTTTATTAATATTAACACAGGTTTTCACTACTAATGAAATCTATTTAGGAATATATAAAAAAAACAAAATGTGAAAATTTCATTACAATTAAACTGGCAAATTTAGGACACTAAAACTATTAATACAATTCACTTTTCAGCTTTTCTCTGAAAATTGCATTATCAATGAAACAATGCCATTAGTTTTTCAAATTGCTAGAAAAATACGTTAAAAACTCAATTTTTAGATTATACAAAAAATTTCAAATGTTAAATTTAGGAACAATCGTACTTTTAAGAGTTTCTAAATTTGTATGTTGAAAATTTAAAAAAAAAGCGGTAATTTTAGAAGTTAAATTTTTTATATTTAAAAACAGGTTTTCACAACTAATGAAATGGATGTGACTGGTATTTAAGAACAAATATTGAAATTTCTATTAAAAATTTCGTCAATTTAAGAACACCTAAAAACAATATAATAAATTTCTCTTTTTCTGCTTTTTGAAAATTGCATTTCAATGGAAAACACATTATTTTTCAAATGCTGAAAATTACCGTTAAAAAAACTCAATTTTTAAAGAATTACAAAAATATTTCAAAGTGTAGAAATTTAGGAAAAAATCGTACTTTTTAGAGTTCTAAAATTATTGTAATGGAAAATTTTAACAAAAAGCGTAATTTAGAAGTTAAATTTTTTTAAACAGAGTTTCACAAAACTACGATGAAATAATTTGGCTCTAATATTAAAAAAACATATTGAAATTTCATACAAAACGTCAATTATAAGAGCACCTAAAAAAACTATTCAATCAGATTCACTTTTCAGCTTTTGAAATAGCATTTCAATGCAAAACACACATTATGTTTCAAACTGCTGAAATATACCGTACAAAAAACTCAGATTTTTACAGATTTACAAAATAATTTCAAATGTTGAAAATTATGGCGAAAAATCGTACTTTTAAGCAGTTCAATTTTTGTGTAATGTATGCCGAGAGAAATTTAAGAAAACAAGGCAGTAATTTGAGAAGGGCTTATAATTTTTTATTTAAAAAACAGGTTTCACTTATGAAATGAAAAAATTTGGTGTATATAAAACAAAAATATTGAAATTTCAACTCTAAAAAACGGTCAATTATAAGGACACCTAAACTATTCAATGAAATTCGCTTTCTGCTTTTTTGAAATTGCATTTCAATGAAACACGTTATTTTTTTCAAATGCTGAAAAATCCCGTTATATAACTCTAATATTTAAAGCAATTACGACAGACAAATAATTTACTCACAATAGATTCGAAATTTAGAAAATCGTACTTTTAAAGTTCTAAATTTGTGTAATGTGAAATGAATTTTAAGAAAAAACGTAATTTTAGAGAAAAGTTAACTGGAATCCTTTATTTATTTCAACCAACACAATGCACAAAACTGAAAGAAAACCAGTCGTGGTTTTCACACACTAATGAGAATTTTGGTTATATAAAAACAAATATATGAAAATTTCATGAAAAAACGTCAATTAAAGACACCTAAAAACTATGGTATGTGAATTCACTTTTTGCTTTTTTGAAATTGGCTTTCAATGAAACCACATTATTTTTTCAAAATATGTGAAAATACCTGTGTAAAACCTTCAATTTTAAGCATTTAACAAAATCTAATTCAAATGTTGAAAATTTAAGGAAAAACTCGTATTTTTTAACGCAGTTCTAAAATTTGTAATGTGAAATATTTAAGAAAAGCGTAATTTTAGAAGTTAAAATTTTTTTATTAAAACAGTGTTGTCACAACTACATGAAAAAATTTGGTAGTATAAAAAACAAACTATTGAAATTTCATTAAAAACACGTAATCTTAAGACACCTAAAACTATTAACAAATTCGCTTTTCTGCTATTTGATAAAATTGCATATTCAATGAAACACATTATTTTTTACAAACTGCTGAATATTCACTTCTTAAAAAACTTCTCAATCTTTAAGACTGTTACCAATAATTTTCAAATGTATGAAATTTTGGAAAAGGATACGTACTATTTATAGAGTCTCTAAATTTTGAAAATGTGATAAATTTCTAAGGAAAAGCCGCGAATCTCTCTCACGCGTTAATAAATTTTATTTACTCTAACAACAGAGTTTTCACCAACTAATCAATTATTTGAACGAAGGTAAGTATTCAAAGAGTGTACAAATATTGAAATTTGCGGCGAGGAATTACACAGAACCGTCCAACTTTAAGAACCTAAAACTATTAACTAAAGTGTCTAGAGTTCGCTTTTGAAATTGCCATTTCAATGAGAACACATTATTTTTTCAAATGCTTGAAAATAAAGTTAAAAACCAATTATTAAGATTTACAAAAAATAATTTCAAATGTCTGGAAAATTTGAGAGAAAAAAATCAAATGGTGGAACTATTTAAGTAGTTCTAAAATTTGTAATTGGTGAAAAGTGTTTAAAAAAAAGCAGAGCCCAGAAATGTTAATATTTAGTAAGTTAAAAATTTTTTTTTAGAAAAGAGTTCACTAAGGACTTGAAATGAAATATTTCGGACTACTTGCATTAACCAACTATCTTTTACACTCTCTCATTACTCTTTTCCATTACTCCAAATACTCTGTCCAATTTAAGACACCTCTACAATCTACTCTATATAAATTCTCCACTTCTCTTCCAGTCTTTTCTTTCTGCATCACTCTGCTGCCATTTCAATGAAACACCTTCTCCATTTTTTCTTACATATGTCTTCGTAAGCTGAAGTACCGTTAGAAAACTCCAATCTTTTAAGATTTAGCCAACTGACATTCAATCATCGCTCGAAGAGTGTGGAAATTCTCGCAGAGGGAGCACAAGTCGCGCTCGACTAATGAATAAAGGAGTGTTTACGGTAAAAACTATTGTATACAATCCGTAGAACAACCGGCAAAAATTGTCAACGCAAAAACGAAGGCCGTAAATTTTAGAAGTTTTATAATTTTATTATAACGTAGCAGCGCTAATTTGCGTGAAAGACTCATGAAATATTTGTGACTATAAAAAAATAAAAATAATTGAGACACCATTTCATTAAGAGAGACTCACGTCAATTTAACGAACATCCCTAAACACAAAAATAACGCAAAAATTTTCTCTTCCTCTCAATGATTGTTCGACACCTAAATGAGGAGGCAACTCCACAAGATGATTGAACATAGATATATCTTTTCACAAATGCTATGTCATCACTCACCCGTTAAAAGCAATAGCTAATTATTTTTAAGATTAAGCAAAATAAATTTCAAATGGACGAATTTAGGAAAAAAATAAAAACGCTCAACGGACTTCTCTAATGAAGGTTCTCCCTAAAATTGTGAAGATAGCTAGAGCAACCAGCAATTAGAGACAGCGTTATGTTTCACGCACGTTAAAATTTTTTATTTAAAACAGGTTTTCACAACTAATGAAAAATGTTGGTATTTAAAATAAAATAGTTGAAAATAAAAAAAAAGCGTCAATTTAAGACACCTCAAAACTATTAATAAATTCACTTTTCTGGCGTCCTCCCCGTCCAGTATATTGAAAAAAGATGTCCGGCATTCAATGATAATTCACACTCACATATTTTTTCCAAAATAGGCTGATACAAACTACGGCGGGTTACTAAAACTGGCAATCTTTAAAAATTACAATGAATTAATATATCAAGCAAATTCTTCGCAATTTTAGGAACAAACTCGTATCTTTAAGAGTTTCATAAACTTAGGTAGTCACATAGTGAAAAATTTAAGCAAAAGTCCTCGTAATTTTTAGATATGTCTCATAAATTTTCTCTCTATTAAAAACGCGAGGCTCATATATAACAAACTAACAAGACAATAGTTTGGTATTTATAAATTAACAAATATTGAACATAAATATCATTAAAAAAAACGTCAATTTAGACACCTAAAACATATTAATTAAAGTTTCACTTTATTTGCTTTCTTGAAAAGGGATTCTGTGGCATTTTTAAGGGAAGACACAGATTAATTCTTTAATCCATAACAGCTGCTGTGAAATGTTACATGCGCGAGTCTCAAAGCACCCAATCCATACACAATTTTAGGGAAAACTATCTACCAAAAAGTACAAAAATAGCTCGCACAACTCTCTCACCCGCGAAAAATCCGCTACTTTTCAGAGTTTCTAATTTGTAATGTGAAAATTTAAGACACCTAAAATAAGAAATCGCGTAATTTTAGAAGTTTAAAATTTCGTTTATATCTACCCAAAACATCGTTATGTTATTTACTTCAACCATAACATATGCCGAACCAACAAGGTAATGATTGGCTACTACTAAAACAATATTGAAATGCGTTCTGAATTACAAACCCAACGTCAATTATATTACGACACCTAAAACCGTCACTAAACCCCTAAAAGTTCACTGATTCTCCGCTGGTTATTGATACCAAATAAGAGAACATCCTCTCGTGTTTCCTTTCTCTGAAGTCATAATTATTCATAACAAATGGTACTGCACAAAAAAAATCCCGTTAAAACCTCAATATTTTAAGAAATACAAGTTAATCTTTCAAAATGTGAAAAATTTAATTCGAGAATATAAACATTCACGCTAGACTCTTTAAAGGATTCAACAATTCTCCGTATATGCTCGAAAAAAGATTGACGGAGTTCATAAAACGTGAACTGCAAATGATAGGAAAGAGAATTAAGATTGGCTCATTAGTATAATACTATGTTTTCGTCAACAACACTTATAACTGAACTCACTTTTGGCTCTTGATGTATGTTCCACAAAAAGACGTCTACAAAATATTAGATAAACTTTCATTTCACAGACAAACGCACATTTTAAGACACCCTAAACAATTAATAAATTCTCTTTTCTGCGGTTTTTTGAAAATTGCATTTCAATGAAACACATTATTTTTTCAAATGCTGGAAAATACCGTTAAAAAACTCATTTTACACGAATTACAAATAATTTCCAAATGTGTTAAATTTAGGAAAAATCGTACCTATAAGAGTTCTAAAATTTATTTAATGTAGAAAATTAAAAAAAAGGCATGCAAGGTGAAGATTATAAATTGTTTTTTTTTAAACAGAGTTTCACAACTAATGAAATATTTGCGAATATATAAAACGAAACAACCCATGTGAAACTTTCATTACAATAACCACGATCGAATTTAAGACACCCTAAAACTATTAAATAAATTCACTTTTCAGCTTTTGAAATTATGCATTTTCAAGGAAACACATTATTTTTTCAAATGCTTGAAATACCGTTAAAAACTCAATTTAAGATTTACCAAAAATTGATAATTTCAAATGTTGAAATAGGAAAAAAAACTCGTACTTTTAAGAGTTCTAAATATGTCACTGTTGAAAATTAAGAAAAGCGTGTAAGGTTTAGAAGATAAATAGAAAACTTTTTTTATTGTAAACACCCGGTTTTCACAACTAATGAAATATTTGGTATATAAAAACAAATATTGAAATTTCATAAAAAACGTACTTAATTAATCAAGGCAACCACCTTATACCTAGTATGATTAGCTCATACCTCACTTTTCTGCTTTTCTGAAATTGCATTTCATGTCAATGAAACACAGTATTTTTCAAATACTTGAAGATCACATACCGTTAATAGACCCTCAATTTGTAAGAATTTTAACAATAATTCTCCAAAATGTTGAAATTAATTAGGAAAACATGATACGACGTACTTGGTAACGCAGTTCGGTACCGAATTAGTAATGCCAATGAAACAGTTAGGTGAAAAAGAAAGCACCGTCTCAAACTCAACTAGGTAGCCTTGGCAAAATTTTTTATTATTAGAGACAGGTTTTCACAACTAATGGATATTTGGTATATAAAAACAAATATTGAAATTCATTAAAAAACGTCAATTTAAGACACCTAAAACTATTAATAAATTTCGGCTTCTCTGTCAATTTTTGAAATATTGCTTACTGGAGAATTGGCAACCGCAAACACATTAATTATTCTTCCAAACCACGTGATGTGGTGACTGACTCTACAGTAAAAAACTCCATCATCTAAGATTTTCTAGCCAGAATATCTTCAAAAGATGTTCTGCTAGAACATTATTTAAAAATATATCTTACTTTTAAGATCCCTAAACACCTATAATTGTGTCCACAATGTGAAAATTGATAATTGAACCCAGTAAACAGCGGTAAATCTCTTGCGAGATGAGTTTAAATTTTTTTATTTAAAAACCGTTAGGTGTTTCTCTCTACACCATCCTACACATGCAAAATTTGCGGTATTTTAAATATATATATGAGAAGACACTAGTTGTGATCATATCCATTCTAAAGACCAATCACCGTTCAATTAGATCCAACACTTAAAACTATGAATAAATTCTACTTTTCTAGCGTTTGAAATGCATTTCAATTTGAGACACCCACATTGATTCTTTTTACAAATGCTGAAAATTACCGTTAAAAAAACTCAATTTTAAACAAAATTACAAAATAAGTTTCAAATGTTTGAAAATTTAGGAAAAAAAATCGTACTTTTAAGAGGTCTAAATTTGTAATGTGAAAATTTAAGCAAAGGCGTAATTAATATTTTCCATAAGTTAAAAATTTTTTTATTTAAAACAGGTTTTCCAACTAATGAAATATATCTCTCAAGTATATTTAAAAAATACAACATAGTTGATGAATCCGAGATCCAGGTAAAACTTCAACCGTGCCGAATTTAAGGAGCACCTAAAACCTAGTTAATAAATCACTTTGTTGCCTCTCCGTTGAGGTAAGTGGCGCATTATTAAGAGGAGACTACCCATTTATTTTTTTCTAGAATGCTCAGAACCAACTCAACACGTTATAAAACCACACCTGCCTCTTAATTTTAGGAAAAAATGTACCGAAATAATTTCAAATTTTAAATTTAGGAAGAAATTCGTTACGGTGTTCTGTCCAAGTAGGATTCGCGCCTTAATATGAGCGTGCTCCAAGACTGTGAAAATTTAAGAAAAAAGTGTAAGAACTAATTTTAGAAGTTTAAAATTTTTGTTAAAGACGAAAGCAGTGCATCAGAGCGTCCGCAGGAGCTGGCGGCAACCCCTTGGGGCCCAAAGAATGGGCACACGCTGAACGGGAGAAGGAACCGCACAGAAGAACAAGTTAACCGTACAATAACATGACAATTATTTTGGTTATATAAAAACAGACACCAATGATTCTTAAAAAAATCTCTTAATCATGTATACAAATACTGTGAAATACCAAAGTCTGTAGACGTCTCTACTATACCTTCCACTATATAATCCACTCACAATTTCACTTTTGTACAACCTCTTTATCGCTTATTAATCAATGAAACATTTTTTTGTTAAAATACAAAATATCTGCAGGATCTGGCGAACGAATTTTACCGATTAAAAAACTCAACCTTCAATTGTCTTAAAAGATATATCCAGAGAGTAATATTAATACAAATGTGTGGACAAGAAATATTAGGAAAATATGCGCATACTTTTACAGCTTCTCCAACATTCGATACCGCATCGTCGACCAAGAGCTTGTTACAGAAAGAAGGCGTAATATTTGAGGGAAAAAAGGTTATGAAAATATGTTAGTGTGTTCATTCAGAACACAGGTGTTTCTCGACAACTAAGTTCCAGAAATATTTGGGGGCATGTGAGGTGTGATGAGTTCAAGTAAACTACACAAAGAATATTGCAATCGTATGCCTCTGCACCCTATTTGAAACCACAAACCGCTCAGTGCAATAACTGAACACCTGAAAACAATTAAGAACATAAATTCTCTCTTTCTGCTGGTTCAACCTTCCGCACAATTGCATCCAGTTCAAATGTAAATACATTAGTTTTTTCAAATGCTGGAAATATACCGTTAAAAACTCAATTTAAGAATACAAAATAATTTCCAAATGTTGACAAACTATCGATAGGAAGGAAGAGATAGAGTCCCGATACCTTTAGAAAAGCAGTTCATCTAAATTGTAGGTGGTGAAACATTTACACGAGCGAAAGAAAGCGTTAATATGTTAGCAACGAGGTAAAACAAAAGTAATTATGCCTTGGTATCTCAAAGGAACAGGTTCTTCACATTTTAAACAATGAGCTACATATGTGCAAGTTAATGGAAAGATCAATTATTGACAAACACTTTCTGGTTAAAAACCGTCAATTAAGGATACAGCCTACAAAGTACTATTTTAAGTATAGAGTTCATTTGTTCTGCCTTTGTTTGAAATTGCATGTTAATAGGAATAAAACACCAAATGTAGTTTCTAGGAATGATGGAGAAATCTCATAGACATACCTCGATTTAAGTGAAGAACTCTACACAAGTCGTTGTAATGAAGCTACCAAATAATTCTAATGTTGAGTGTGATCATTCCATAAACGCTGAGGAAAAATAACAATAGTGGCGTCTTTGGTAAGGGAGTTTTCCTAAATATTCCGCTAAAATGTGAAAAATTTGAAGTTATCACACACACACAGCGGTAATTTAGATGCGTGGGTAGAAATTCTTATCAATTTACTACAAACAGGTTTCTCAAAGTAATGGAAAACTATATAATTAGATAATATAATTAAAGCGGTACAGGTGATTGACCAACTCGGTTCCACTAACATGCATAGACGTGCTCAATTTGAGGAGTACAGCCTAAGGACACCAGCTTCAAAGGTAACATTCTCTTTTCGTGACTTTGTGAAATAATTGCACTTTCACTCGCACAACATTTTGTTTTTCAATTGTCTTTAACGACGTTAAAAAAATCACCAATTATTCTAGACAGCAGGGTACGAGAAATAAATTGCAAATTGTTGTGTTTGAAAACAATGTGTATCAACCCGAGGACATTCACACAAGAATCGGTACTAATTATAGGACCGATTTCTATAAATTTCAACTTGTAGTGAATAGATTGAAAAAATAATTATTAAATATTAAAAACTTAAATAATTTTTTAAACATGTTAAAAATTATTTTTTTATTATAAACAGAGTTTCACAACTAATGAAATTATTTTTGATATGTATAATAAACAAAAATGATCTGATATTTCATTACAAAACGTCAAATAAGACACCAAAACTATTAATAAATTTCACTTCTTATGCTATCTTTGAATTGCATTGTCAATGTAAGGAACCAGCGAGTTATTTTTCACACCTGCGTAGAAATAACTGAGGCCGTTAAAAACTCAAACTCGGGATCTTCTCACCACGCTCTCTACAGATAATACATTGTCAAAATAGATCAATAGTACGGTAATAAAATCGTACTTTTAAGTTCTAATTGTAATGTGAAAATTTCATTATGAAAAAGCGGTAATGGTTTTTAGATAAGTCTCCAAAGTGGTTTTGATTAGATAACAGGTTTTCACCGAGAGCTAACTTATCTAAGTTATTTGGTACCTATGAAAGAGGAACAAATCATATGAAATTCCTTTACTATTATTACAAGGAAGACCGTCAGAATTTAAGAATACTCGAATATATGTACTGTGCAATATTTCTGTGAAACATATTTTCGCACACCATGGTGGCATTTGCACTGAAACAAATTATTTTTTATTCGACAC
This sequence comes from Trachelipus rathkii, assembly GCA_015478945.1. Taxonomy (NCBI): domain Eukaryota; kingdom Metazoa; phylum Arthropoda; class Malacostraca; order Isopoda; family Trachelipodidae; genus Trachelipus; species Trachelipus rathkii. The sequence continues at coordinate 47,215 of JABUQX010062010.1, forward strand.
ACTATGAAAATACCGTTAAAAACCTCAATTTTAAGAAGGTATATTATAATATATAAGAGTAATTCTAAGTATTGTGTGAAAAAATATATATATAGGAAAAGTCGTACTTTAAGAGTTAACCTGTATAATTGTGTAGGATGTTTGAAAGAGAATTTAGGAAAAAGTGTCGTAAATTTAGCAAAAGTATCAATATTTTATTAAAATACGAGGGTGGTTTTCACAACTACATGTGCCACGGTACATGTACCAAAAAACAATATTAAAAATTTCATTAAAAAACGAAAATTTAAGATAAAACGCCACGACTCTATATATATGACTATATTTAATTTATATGATATTTATTTTATTTAGTCAAATGCAATGGGGGTTGCTTGGTTTTCTTTTATTTATTTCCAAATGTTTCAGGAGAAAATGATTAATTTTGTTTCTTAATACTATGGAGATATTTCAGATTACATCCAAATAATTTTAATCATGTCTTGTAAACATCTACTTGTTAATCAAGGAACACTACGCATGCAACACAAAAGGGTATGATTTGTAATGTGAAAATTTAAGGAAAAAAGGCGTTGATTTTTAGTATGTTAATTCCGGTTTTTCTATTATAAGCATCAGTGAAAACAAAATAGCAAAATCTGAACAAAAACTTCGTAATAAGGACGGAAAAGCATATAACTATAATAAAAAATAGTGAAATTTCATTAAAAAACGTCAATTAAGAACCTAAAACTATTAATAAATTCACTTTTCAGCTTTTTGAAATTGCATTTCAATGAAACATTTTTTTTTCAAATGATGAAAATACCGTTAAAAACTCATTATTTATACGTACTGTTACCTTAGAGCATAAATTTCTATGCAAACTGTATACACTCTCTAAGGGAAGAGGAAAAAAACAAGTTTGGATGTTTAAGAGTTCTAAATCAAGATTTATAGTGTCGTAAAAACATTCGTTTCACGCCACACACGGAAGTGGCCGAATTTTTAGGTGAAGTTAGATTATGATAGTTGTGGTTATATATTTCAAATGAAGGTGTTTCAATCAAACTAATCTGCAAAGCCAGATTTTAGGAAACATCTGTATATTATTTATCTCATTTTACACAAAAACAAATATTGAAATTCATTAAAAAAAGAAGACAAATTTGCATATCGAAAAAAGGATCGGCTAGTACCCCCTAAAACAATTATAAAATTCTCTTTCTGCTTTTTGTGATCAACAAGAACTTGCATTTCCCAATGATTAACAAATAATACAAGTCCTATAATTAACTCCAAATGCTGTACAAACATGTTTTGAACCAGAAGTTAAAAAACTCAATTTAAGATTTAACAAATACTAGATTTTCATCCAATGTTGAAATTTAGGAAAAAATTACATAGTTAGCTGTTTACTACTTTTATACACGAGTTCATCACATTATTAATTTATTTGTAATGTGAAACTTTAAGGAAAAGCGTTATTTTAGTATATCTATTTCTGTAAGAAGTCTCCACACACTCTCTCTCTCTATTAAAGAAGACAAGAAATATTCACAACTGTATTAAACCGACTTTGAAAATATATAAAAGCAAATATTGTAACGAATATTTCAGGTAAAATATCACCGATTCCTCCATATTTTTAAGAACCTAAACATTAAATAATATATCCAATAAATTATCTACCATTTTTTTCGCCTGTTTTGAAATTTTGCATTTTAAAGAATTACATCACTTTGTATTTTTCCCAATTATGGTGCTGTAATATAAAAATCGCTCTAAATAAACACTCTCTATATATAGACCTCTGCACCTCACACCTCAAGTATTCGAAATGTATGAATAGACGTTCAGGGGTAACAAACATTCTCCGTAACTTTTTATAAGTGAGTTTCGGTCAAAATTAGTAATGTGAATTTAATTTAAGAAAAGGCGTAATTTTAGAAAGTTTATAATTTATTTATTTAAAAATAATAGGTATATTCTGGAAAAACTTTATATGATATAAATATATTATATATATTTAAAATACAAAATATTGAAATTTACATTAAAAAAAAACGTTCGAATAATTAAATAAGTAACTACTCTAAAACTTTTAATAGCATTATCAACTGCATCAATTTTACAAATGATTTCAATTGAAACATTTTAATATTTATTCAAATTACTGCAGAATCCTGACTTACAGATCAATGTTAAGAAATTAGTACAAATAATTCAGATAGTGAAATTTTGGAAAAATAAGTCGTACTTTTAAGTTACTAAATTTGTAATGTGAAAAATTTAAGAAAAAGAAGCGTAATATTTAGAAAGTTAAAATATTTAATAATTTAAACAGGTTTTCATTGTTCCTAAGCTATATATCATTTCCTAATAATATATAAAAAACAAATATTGAGAAATTTCTATATATCACACTATAGACTAAAACTATAATGATACCTGAAATAGAATACTATTAATAATTAGGAAAGTTTTAAGCTTTTTTTCACCTTTCAGTTTCAATGAAACACATTCATTTTTCAAATGCTGAAATAGAAATACCGTTAAAAACTCAATTTTAAGATTTACAAAATAATAATTTCAAATGTTGAAATTTAGGAAAATAATTCTTGATACTTTTAAGAGTTCTAATATTGTAATGTGAAAATTTAAAAAAGTACGTAATTTTAGAAAGTTATAATTATTATTATTTAATTATAATAAACAGAGTTTCACAATCATAATCGAATATATATGTGTTATTTTAGAAGTGACAGGTTTAGAAACTTCATGACACCTAATTCGTATATTGGAAATTAAAATTTGAGAACTATAAACTAAAACAATTATAATCACGTTTCTCTCAATTTTTCATACGCATTAAATTTTGCTGATTTCATGAAGAAATAAATTATTTTGATATTCACGTAGAATACCTTTTATAAATCCTACCAAAACAACGCATTGTTATTTAAATACGCACTACAATAATTTCCGCGTAAAAGAGCTTTATTATAATTCTGATTATAAAAAGTCGTTTGTAAGAGTTTTAAAATTTTTGTAATGTGAATTCTCTAATCCAGAGTCAAAATAACGCTAATTTTTAGAATCCGTTAAATAAAGCAAAGATCTCTCCCTGTTCTTATGAAACCACGCACGATATAATCTAGCCGACTAATGAAATATTTGAGATTCGATATATGGAAAAAATTCAGCAAACTATTGGGATCACAATGTCTCATTCACACAACAAAAAGTCCACTACAGTGTCAAATATATAAAGGACACCTTAAAATCTATGTCCTAAATCTCTCCACTTTTTCAGACTTTTTTATAAATTCCATATGAATCAATGAAGTACTTTAATCACGTGTTTTGTCAGAAATGAGGCGTGAAAGCCGATACCGGAATTTGGAGAAACCATATTTGCGAGGATAATTAAAGTACAACTAGAGGCAATATGAATTTGAGAAATTACCCGGAAATAGCACGAATACTGTAATATAGTTTATATTATGTTTTCTTAATACATAAATCCTGGTGTAAGTGAAAAAATATTAAATGACCCGATAATATGTCCCGTAAGTTTGTATAAAGAGTAATTATTTTTACACTCCTTAAAGACGAAGCAGATTTCGCAAATATAATGAAATATTTGAGTAGTCAATCTAATTAAAACATAGAATATAATGTATATAAAATGTGATATCACACAAACTCTAGTCTAATTTATATCACCAACCTCTAAAAAACTGATTATAAGAAAATTGCTTTTTAAACTATAATAAAAACTGGAAAGGTGTAAAAAAACAATAAATTTTAATCTAAATAATATATTATCAAAAAAATAATCTTTTCGAGAAATCAAAATAATAATAAGAGAACAAAATAATAAAAACAAATATTACAGTGGAAATTGACCACTTATGCCGAAAATATACCCCCTCCAATCTCCCTCACTAATTAGCAAAATAGAAGGTATATTCCAAATAGTATAATGAAAATTTAAAGATAACAAGATAGAAGAAGCTCCGTACTTTTAAAGCACGTGTCGTACAAATTGGAGTTGTGAGATGATGGTCGAATGACTTATTACGAAAAAGATCGTAGTTTAATGTGTCAATTTTAGAAGTATAATATAAATCTTTTTTATTAAAACAAATGTATTATTTAATCATAAATTAAAAAGTATTAGTTGTATTTGAATTAACATATCGGTATTGTTTAAAATCTCAGATATAGTAAAACTCACAATTGATAAAGATGAACGGAAAGCTATGTATTTAAATGTAAATGTTCGGCTTTATTTAGAAAATAGAATTATATTGATTGTAACAAATTAGAATTGTTTCATCAAACAGATATTGGTAAATACGATTAAAAAAACTTTTAATATAGATTAATTACAAATAATTTCTTAAATGTTGAAATTTAGGAAAAATCGTATTTTTAAGAGTTCTAAATTTGTAATGTGAGAAAATGCCTCTTTTTAAAGTCGTAATTTTAAAGCGTTAAAGTTGTATTATATTAGAACAGGATAGCGCAACTAATGAATAATTAATTTTCTATAATAAAAATTACAGAAAATAAATTTAAAATATTGTTAATTTAAAAAACGTGATCAATTTAAGATAACAATCTCGCTGAAAAACTATCTAATAAATCGCTTTTTCTGCTTTTATGAGATAAATTGCATTTCAATGAAACACATTAATCTGTATTTTATTTACAAAAGCTGAATAACGTACATTGACGGGTTTATTAGAAGTCCTATTTTCTGAATTATTACCAAAATTAAATTTCAAATGTTGAAATTTAGATAAAATCGTACTTTTTATAAGTAGAATTCATTAAAAATTATATTGTAATAGCATGAAAATATATAAGAAGAAAAAAGTTAAATTTTATGAAAGTTAAAAAAATTTTTATTAAAATACAGGTTTATGCATAATTTAGTAAAATATTATGGTATTCATATAAATAAAAATCGTGGAAATTTCACGAAATATACGGTCGATCTACAGACTATAGTTTCAAATGTTTAACTAAATATCTAATTATAATCTATATGAAATATTTAGCATTTTCAAAGTTAAACACTAATTATATTTATTACAAAATTATTTTGAATATAATTTTACAGCGTATTTATATATATATATATTAATATTATATATATGATATAAAAATACTCAATTTTATAAATAATGACATATATAAATTATATTTCAAAATGATTTATTTTTAAATTTAGGAAAAATCATACTTTTAAGATTTCTAAATTGGCAATGTTATATTTTCAGAATTTGAAATGCGTATAATTTTTAGAAATAGTTATATAAAATTTTTTTTTATTATTAAAAATCAATAGGTTTCTTAACAACGAAAGAAATATATATTTGGATTAATATATATATAAAAACATAAATAATTAATTGAAATATTTAAAGTAAATTAAAAACGATCAAATTAAGTAACACTCATGAGAAGAACTGAGAGAATAAGATAGAGTTCGAACTGTATGTTGTGAGCGATTTTGAAATTGAGGGAGAGAGAACATGTGGATTGAAAGAAAAACACAGTTATTTTTTTTCAAATGAGCGTGAGGAAGGAGAATACCGTTAAAAAAGGCATCAATTTTAGGGAAGAGAGGTATACCAAATACATTTCAAATGTGAGGATTCAGGACAAAATCGTACTTTTGAAAGGATTCTTAAATGATGAGAGAGAGGTGGTGGAATAGTGTTGATGAGGAACTCTCACAGAAAATAAAGTGGCGAGCGATAAATTTTAGAACCTAGATATGAGATAGAAAACTTTTTTATTAAAATAATATCTCTGGTTGTGCGTTGAGGCGGCTTGAAAGTGAATATTGATGGCATCTTCCAGGGATATAATAATTAAAACTAACATATTAATCTAATACCTTATATCCTAAATATACAAGAAGAGTCTGTTTGAATTTTGAGACACCTAAAAAACGGGAGGTATTAAATATAGAATCTGACTTTCTTAGCTCTGTGTTCAACTTGCCTATTACTATGAAAACCTCTATTGATTAACTCTATATTCAAAATGAGGATTAGAAATAAGGTTTATCACATGTTTGTTTCAATTCAAACTCGTAAGTATCTTAAAGAATTATTTATTTATGACCAATAATAATAAATATCTCAAAATGATTGAAATTTAAGGAAAAATGGGTTTAATTTTTCATAGTTTAACTACGACTTGTTGACCCACATTACTTATAGTTATGAATTAATTCTATAATGGGAAAAAAGCATGTTAAGTTGAATGACACGTAATTTTAGAAGGTTTATTATAGTTTTTTTATTTAAAACATGATTATATTTCTAATCATACTAATGAAATATTATATAGGTATATATTATAAAAAAATATACATAAATATATTGAATAATTATCTAATTTAAAAAGAAAGAAAATTTTAAAGATCAACTATATAAAACAATTAAATATAAATTTACTCTGATTTAGAATTTGTATTTCGTATTCAATGAAATTAACTACATTATTATTTTCAAATGCTGATAATTATATATATTAAATATTTGTAATCTACACCTATAAGTATTGATTACATTACAAGTTATGAAAAGACTTCGGATCTCGGATCTCATTTTTTGTTTTAATTAAAATTCGTACCTTTAAGAGTTCTAAATATTGTAATTGAAATATTTTATAAGCAATTTGATTATTTGATAACTAGAAAGTTAAAGATTAATATTATATGTATAATTCACTACAATGGTTTAAGTAACCATTCTTAGATGATTACATATTTCTAGTTATATATTAAAAACATAAATATATGAAATATTTACATTAAAAACGTCATATTAAAAACATCTATCTATTAAAACTTTAAAATAAATTCATTTATATGCTTATTTTTGATAAATAATTGCATTTTAAAAGAAACACGATATAATTTTATTTCATTAATGCTTAGAATAAATTACCGTATACATAATAAAGCAATACAATTTTAAATATTTACTCCAAAATATAATAGTGATCGAAATTGCCTGCAAGTCTATTGTTATATAATAAAATTATTTCGATTAAGAGTTCTAAATGTTTAATTTGAAATAAGTTAAGAGAAATAGCATAAGTCATAATTATACTGTATTATGTTATATAATATTTATATTGGTTATATATTATGAAGGTTATGTATTACATTTTATTCCCATGTATATTAACAATATTATTGGTATAATATTATATACTTTGGCACACAAATATCTACACAATTGATGATCAATAGAGGCTCTCAAATCCTCCTATTATAAAAACTATTACAGAGTAAGATTTTGATTCTTCTTCCTCGTGACCTATCGTTAGAATATTCGGGAATTTTTCATTGATAATTAATGTTTTATTTTATTTTTACAAATGCTGAAAATACCTTTAAAAAACTCAGTTTTAAGAATTAGCAAAATAATTTATCAAATGATTGTTATAAATTTTTGGAAAATAACAGTTATAACTTGTTTCTAAGTTGATCTCACTTTGCTCTATCCAGTTGAGCAAATTTAATGACAAAGCGTAATTTTAGAAGTTAAATTAATAATTTTTATAATTTAAAACAAGGTAATATATTCATCATATATACTAATGAAATAATTTGGTTAATATATAAAAACAAATATTGATTAAATTATTCTCATTAAGATTCAAAATTTAATATGATATAAACATTAATTAATAAATTTACCTGAGACTTCTGTCATTTTTCATATATAGCCAGTCATTTGTAATGACATACACAACTAAATATATTTTCATCATTAATAAAATGTACACAAATCAATAAAAAACTTCTAATAATTTTAAAAGATTATAATCAAAAATAATTATCAAATGTATGTAACCAAGTCGAGAACTTGATTAAGAGAATGAGATTTAATTTCATTTATTGATGTGATTAAATTTAAAATAAAATAAAGTACGTTAATTTTTAGAAAATTAAATTTTTTATATATTTAAACAAACAGAAATATATTGATTTTATTTACTGATCGAATAAAATATAATAATGAAAATATTTTATGGTATATTATTATTAAAAATACAATTATAATTTAGAAATTTATCTATTAAATAATAATATGACGTATTCATTTAAGTTACACCTAATAAAACAATTAATAAATTCTCTTTTCTGACTTTTAAGAGTTCAAAGAAAAAGTAAATTAACATACATTTATTGCTGAAAAGGAAAGGAAATTAATTACCCGTTTAAAAAACTCAATTTATATGAATTACAAAAATAATTTCATAATAGGTCTTGAAATTTATGAGATAAAAAGATCTATGATACTTATTTTAAAGTATAGTATCTAAATCTTTATGTTTAATGATTGATAAATTTGTTAAAAATAAAATTTAAGTCATTAGAAAGTTATAAATTTTTTTTAAAAAGAAGTTTTCACAACTAATAAATAATTTTTTAACGGCAATATAAAAACAACAAATATATTATGTGAAATAATTATCATTATAAATAACGTCAATTTATTAAATGAACTACGATAAAATACTTTATTAATATATATTACCACTATTTCAGACTTTTATGATATTATGCATTTCAATAGAATACACTATTATTTTATTCCAAATGTACTCTGATAAATATATTCCTCGTTTTAAAATAACTCAATTTAAAGATTTACAAAATATTTCAAATGTTGAAATTTTATGAGTAAAAATAGTTCGTTAATACTTTGTAAGAGTTCTAATATATTAGATATGTATAATGTTGCTAAAAATTATCTTAAGAAAAGAATGCGTAATTTTAGAAAGTTATAAATTTTTTTATTATATAAAAACAAATTAAAGCAACAACTAAATGGATAATATTATGGTTATAGAAAAACAAGAAAATTGATCACTTTCATATAAAATAAACGTTCAATTTAAATACACTCTATAATAAACTATTATTAATTTCAACTTATATTTCATTAGTTAGACTCTCTATTTGATATTATGACTAATTATTTCAATGAAATACTCAATACATATATTTAAGGTCATTTTTTCATAGAATAGAGTATATGAAGTTAATATAACACACGATTATTAAAAACCTCTCATAATATTTAAGATATTACCAAAAGCAAAATACATTTTCACTATACAATAATAATGGGTGATAAATATTTAGAGCGGAAATTAAACCTTCGGTGTTATATTTTCAAGAGTTAAATTGACTCTATGTTTGAGATTGATAGGCATAATTGTGTAGATCAATTTAAGTATGTAAAAACGTGCGTAATAGAGATCGCTATGTAATTATTCATCAATCCTTATGGGTTCTACAGACACCGACGCCTCTCCTCTCGAAAGACAAAACGGGCATTTAAGGTAATAATAAACCATCGATTTCGAGTATATCAACATAAATACAAATATTTGAACAATTTACTATTGTATTTTATAAAAAACGTTACTAGATTTATAAGATCAATCATATTTTAATAAAGTAACAAGGCTCTATTTTGACTTTTTGAATAAAATAACGTGTTTTATGTTACACTATTATTTATTATCAAATGTCTGTAAATATATACTCGTATATAATAAAACTCTAAATATTTGTTACTTTATTAAATTATTATTGAAAATAGAAAATGTAGAAATGATCGGAAAAATGATACTTTTAAGAGTTCTAAATTTGCTATGTGGACCAAGATAAAATATTATGATAAATATCCTTAATAAGATAGTTTTAGAATTAGTAAAAATTTTTTATATATAAACAGGTATACACTCACACAAACTAAAGAAATATTTGTGTATATTAAAAATAACATAAATAAATGATAATAATCAATTAAAAAAAAACTGATCAATTTAAGACACCATTAAAAACTATTAAATATATTCACTATTTGGTAGTTCATCTTATAGAGACAGCCATTTGATATATATTTAAGATAAGAGGATCCACACGAGCTTATATTTTTTCTCACTAATGCTGAACAATAATATACTCGAGTATAAAAACATACAACTTTTTCACGCATTAATATATACAATAAATCAATCTATATCGTGCTCAAAATGATCCTAAGAGAATTTGATGAGAAGATAAAAATTATATATCGTAGCTCTTAAGAGTATATGAGTTGCTCGATACAACCTAGTATATGACGACCTGTATTTGTGAAAAAATACTTCCACTCATATGAGAACTTACATTGCGCATATTCCTTATATGATTATTGTGTAAAAATTTCATAAGTAATAGATATAATATTTTCACTTTTTATGGTTCATCTAGGATATACAAAATAAGATGCGGGTGACTGTGGAGCCAACCTACAGAGTGTTATGGACAAGAACTACTGTGAGGTCACTTACTCAATATTCGTAGATTAGCAAGTAACTATTAGAGGTGATTATATATCATACCATAAAATAGAATATTGATCATTGACATCCCCCATATCTTGCGATCAATTCTCATTTACATCAGAAAAATCATCCTTACAGGATTCAAATTTCAATATTTGGATTATTGGAAAAGTAGAGCCTGACCTCTTTTCACTTGAGAAAATCACACTGTCAATTTAAGACAACTAAATACTTAATATTATGTTAGCACCACGCTCCAAAGCTAAAAATTTTAAATATTACTATATACTGAACAAGCTTATTTTGTTGACTGGAAAGTAAGTATTTGTGATACATTTTCTTTTCCCAATGATAATACAATTTTTTCCAGAGCATGATTATATAATTTTCTTGTAAAATTATGAATGTATTCTCGATCACATTTTGTAGATATAGTCGTCAATATTATATATATTGAAATTTATCTCTATATGTATCAAGTTAAATTATGGCTACCAGCTCCTGTTAATTGTGTGTAGGACGAATGAGAAGTAAATCACCATAAACTAGACGGGTATTAATATAAATGTTTAAATTTTTGAGCGTATTATTAAGCCGTGAGTTTTTTTAAGGGATAAAAAAGTTCAGTGGTAATAAATATATATTTAATAAGAAATAATATTATTAAATTTAGAAAGTATTAAAAATTTTTATTATATTAAATATATTATAATATTAATATATATAAGTTATATAATATATATAATATAATATATATATATTATATATATATAATATATTTATTACTAGTTGTAGTGTTAGTTCAGTAGCCAAAATAATATGCTTACATAGCAGTAAACAAACTATATATTGAAATATAGATTTCATAATAAAAATAATACGCCGATATTTAATGACTATATTTGAATCATTCTTTATTTCGACTTTTCAAGCTTTAATCCCATTATTACATACACTGTAAAACACATATATTTTTCAAATGCTTGTATATCATATATATAGCTATCAATCACCGATCTCATATATATATATATATATATATATTATATTATATATTATATATATATAGAGATGAATGAATGTAATATATAAAAATATTAATGTATATATGTCTAACACTAATATATCTTTCATATATAAATATGTTATGTATAATATAGTATTAATATATAATAACATATATATATATTTATAATATATATACAATATATATATATATATATAAATTCCTTAATAAGATGCTTTTCGAGTCTTTAAGATATAATTTATTTATTAAGTATAACTTTTTATAAATAACAACTGTTTATAACATTGCATATAAATTATTTTATTTTTTGTATCCACGCGACCACCGTATTATACACTCGCGGCCCCCTTGGGGGTCACGACCCCCCGGTTGAGAAACGCTGCTTTAGATGAATGTATGATGTATGTCTAAGAGGGCAGAGTAGTTTTAGGACTAGTTTGAAAGAGTAACCTGCAGTTCTACCACCCTCAAATATAATATAAGCATAAGGCGCAACTACCAAGACCAGACGGGAAAAATTGTTACACAAACTGAGTAATTTGTTACAACCCTAACTCTACTTTTCTTGATTGGACCTATTTTAATAATTAAAATTTTTAATATTTAATATTTGTGTTAAGCTATACAAGCAACAAAGTATTTTTAAAATATGTTCTTACAGGTCATCGTTATAAATCTGAAAAGTATGACACGACAGTAAAGTTATATATATATATAGTAATAGTATATAAATATATTATATATATATATAATATATAATAATATATATATATATATATATCTATATTATATATATATATATTATAATAATATAGTATATACTATATATATTAATATATATATATAATATATATATATATATATATGATATATATATATATATATAATAATCTATTTAGTGAAGCAGCAGATGTCATGTTATGATTCGCATTGGCGGATGCAGCTGTTGGATATAGAAAAACATTTCATGCAGGATGCGGATGTCTGAATATTATATAATAATATATAATATATATATATATATATATATATTATATATAATATAATATATATATAGTATAGATATAGCCATAATATATATATATATATATTATATATAATATATATACTATATATTCGAGTTTTGCCGCAATCTATTATATAACTGTTACCAGGGTGCGAGACGGGACCCAACTCAAAATGCACCCCACCAACCTCTTTCCCCATCCCCGACCTTAATGAAAGAGATTTAACAATGGATTATATACTTTTGCACCAAGTTTAAATTGGAAAAAAAAAAATTTCTTTCCCCCAAAAATTAATTAGGGAAAAAACAGGCTTTGTTCTTGAAGGTAGTTCAATTTTTATGTCTTTTTCTGTCTAAGAGTCTGTTTCTCTTTCATCAGCATGCTAAATACTCTCCTCGTTCATTGGAACAAGCAGCAGACATTAAGATTAAGACATAAGAATTAATAGAATGACAGGTAAGGAAGCCACATGGGCCTGTCGAGACTGTCCCAGCCAACCCACTAACCCCAACATGCTCATGTCAAATCCACAAAGCACCCCTAGGGCTTGTCAAATTACTGTAACTACAAATCCCACCCATTTGGCTAGTCAAACCACTAATATATATAGATATGAATACCCAAACCATCCAACAATTGCTTAGCCAATTTTGGCTTAGTCAATAACTAATGATCATATGATATATATACCCAACCATCCCCATTCATTAATAAGCTAGTATGGTCAGCTCGCATGCAGTTCCTTATATTCAATAACTACTGTAAACTAAAAACCTCGCCAAATTTTGGCTTTGTCTAAATTATTATATGATACCCAACCCATCCATTATACCTATCCAACCCTTTCTTAATGTTGCAATTGAGTCACACTCAACAACGCTCCTCTGGCAAGACTATTCCAAAATCTAACAACCCTATTACTGAATACATCCTTGATCAAGGTATCAAAGATGGAATGCTGAATCTTGAACGCATTTTTCTTTATCATGCTCCTGGTCAGTGTATCAATGTTGTCTTTTTCTAATTTTCTAGGTTATACAAATATTGTTGGTCTCCGCGTATTATCATGTTATAGGATTGAAATTAGGTTTGTGGTAAGACTTGTTACATCGATGAGCTCCCGGTGTTGCTGAGAAATCGCCTTTCTTAGCAGAAAGACCATGCGCTAACTCCTTCAGGCCCTCTCCTACAGTAACTGCTACCTTAACCGACTCGAAACCCAGTAAATCATCCCTTGTTCGCTGTCTCGTGCACTCTCTCTATAGCATATCTAAGTCTTCTTTAAATATAGGGGCCAAATTGTGCCACTTACTCTTACATGTGGGCCTAACATATGCTATTATATGCAGTTTTACTTTCATTAGTCTCTACCTTGATCTTGTAAACAACATTATAGGCGACATTATTTATGGCCCACAGCAATCTGATTAGCTGTCTATTTCTATAGTCTTTGCCAAACACTGATTATGCCTTAGCTTTCAAATTAACTGGCTTATAATGACACACCTAATCTTTTTATCTGGGATCCAACGAGACTCAAGCCCAATCCATTTCATATCGCGTGTGTTAAAAACTTTTATTTGAGTAACCTTAGGTGAAGAACCTTACACTTTTCTATCTATTTAAAATTTATCACGATTGCCACTCGTTGTATCATGCCTCAGACACAGTTTAGAAAACAGACGTATTATATGATCTTTGGTGCGTTGTCTCAGTAATACGACTTTGTGTTCATGCAAAAACTGCGCGCGCGTTGATGGGGGCAAGAACAAGCAGAATCCATCCAAGGGGAAAAGCAATCGGGCGTAAGTTGGAAGCGTATACGGTTGGATATACTAAGATCGTGGTGGTGTGATAGCGGTCCCGCTTGAGAGAGCAGTTATCCATTGCAATAGTACATTGCGAGAATCTATTATTCGTATTTAGTGAGAATATCGAGGAGAGACTGAGTTTCTTGAGCATGAATTTGTCACTCTCGACTTGCTTTGCCTGCTGAAATCAAGATATATATATGAGGAACACATTAGTGCCCCGCACTGAACCCTGTGGCACCACTTCTCACTATTTCCCATGAATGATTTATTCTCATTTACGTTGTACACACTGTTTTCTATTTCGCAACCGACTCTTTAATCCAACCAATTTTTGAACACACTTAAACCACATTGCAATAAGTTCTGGATTTGCATTATGTAGGGAACCCTAATCAAAAAGCTTTACTAAAGTCTAAATAGTACAATATCAAATGGATCTCCTCGGTCAATGCAGTCAGTAATGTATTCCATAAATTCTCAAAGGTTTGTCTGACGATGACCTACCCTTTCTGAAACCGTGCTGGGAGTCATACAAACTTGTTATCTTCTAAATATTTCTCCATATGACCTTTCAGTCAACCTGTTCCAGACCTTTACAACCAGAGATGTAAGGCTAACTGGCCTATAATTTCTCAAATCTTCCTTACTTCACCTTCTTATAACAATAGGCACAATCATATGCTGCTTTTTCAGTCATCTGGTAACTCACCAAAAATGCTATAGAACGCTTAAAACTCAAATACAGGTCTTTGCAGTTGCCTGATGACTACCCTCTTTCAGATCCTAACCATACTATCCCAATCAGGCCCTGCACGCTTTACCTGGATAATAGGTCTATATAAACGTTTAATATCTTTTACGTCAAATTCCAATTCTGAAGTCTATTTGTTACATGTATACAAGAACTATTAGTCTCCAAACTATTATCTAATCTTTCCTCTGTAAACCACTGAAGCAAAATAAGCATGAAAATGTTGACCAACTCCTTATCTGAACTCACTAAATTTCAATCAATTTTAATTGGACCAATGTCCTATTCTTACTTTTTAATTTATAAAAGCTAAAAACTTCTTCAGGTCTTACTACTATTTCCTTGCTAATAATTTCTGCCTCTCTTTTGCCTTTCTTATTGAACTTGGAGGAACAGGCCAAATATTTCTTTGCAAGCGTTACTTAGCGTGGTAACATTTTGCTTAACTTCCCACCAACTGATAGTATCTAGTCGTTTTTCTTGGTGATAGTTTCAATCATTTGCACTAACATTTTTGGTAATGCGTGTGTTTCTTCATCACTACTCGACTGTAGAAATTGAATCTGTTATAGTGTTATTGATTTACTTGTAGAAGGTGTTGGTTCTGTAGATTTCGTTTCATTTCTTTTAATGCATGGCGAATTAATAGAGCTAGTTCGGATTGAAAGTTTTTGAAACTGCAATACAAATGACGATTTAACTTGTTCTAATATGTGTTACGAAAAAAAACTTGCCTTTATTAATGGGGATCTAAGTAAGTTTTCCGTAGGTATAAAGTCATTAACTTTCCACAGAACTAAAGCGTAATTTTTAGCTCTAGTTTTATTTACACTCATTCATTCTTTTATAAACCGTCAATCATTTTCATTTTGGAAAGATGGTTCAAAATTCTTCCTTAGCGTTTAGATTAATGGTATTACATCGTAACAGAAAAGGCCATAGAGGCGCTGATTTTTTTGGCATCCCTAATTCTCACGTGATCCTGTTGACTCAAATTGATTATGAAACTTCCATGAATGTGAGATGCATGAGTTGACCTCCCATGTCTCTCATTTAATATTTGCGTTGAGATTCATCTTAAGTAATTTTTATTTATAAAATTCTTTATCAAAATCTCGACAATAAATAATCCGCCCACATCTGCAGGCAAGCGCGATACGATGTGGATCTTTAAATAGATGTGACGGATGCTATCGGATGCGGTTGCGGATGTTACCTGCATCAACTATATAATTATATATATATATATATTATATTTATATATATATATATATTATATAGTATACATATCTCTATATACTGTGTTTTATATATATATATATATATATATTATATATATATATAATATGATATATATATATATATATATAGTATATATATATATATATATATATATTATATGTATATAATATATATATATATATATATAATAATATATATATAATTATATATAAGTATAGAGCTGACTTACCCCTTTTCCGATAATGTAAGTATTTTCTTGGGTTTCTTTAATACTTTGTTTAATTATTTATTAACATCACTTTATTACCTTGTAAAAATAAATCAAATTGTTACTGCATTTATAATTTAAAGAAAATTCAAATAGTGATAGTATTAAGCTCTACACTAGACTTCGTAAAGGTCATATTAAAGGCACAAGTGATGAAAAAAGTATCCTAAAATAACAAATTTGAGGTTTCTCGCAACTTGTGACCTCCTCATGTATATAAATAAAAAGATTATCCTTATCCGATATTAGTCTTTTTAGGACGATTATCGAGCAATATAAATCTTTGAATATGTTAATTTAGAATGACCAAAATAATAGAAATAAAATTTAATGAATAATTTTATATGATATATATATATTATATTATGGTAAAACAGATATCTACTATAATATATATATATATATATATTATATATATTATATATATATACATATATATATATATTATATACTAATATAATATATATATTATATATATATAATTATATATATATATATCAGTGGCGTTTCCTGATCTGAGCGATAGGCGCTGTGCTATATATATAATATATATAGTATATATATAATATATAATATATATATAATATATATATATATATATAACATTATATGTATATAGAAGCTATATGAGCTATAGGTATATATATATATTATATATATATATATATATAGGTGTAAAAATATTCAGAGGCTGGGCGCGGCTATGATTTTTCGAGGTCCGTCATCGGCTATTCGGCTTTGCCACCTAACTAGTGCGTCGTCGGCTATCCGACTGCATTTTTGAAAACCTCAGTGCGGCATTAACTATGCGGCTATTCGGCTATCCTACGGCGATACCGTTAAATTACAAAGTAAACTTTTGCGCGATAACGAAAGCATGCCTTTACATTTTAAACCTTTTATAAGATAGTAAAACAGATTTATTTAATTTTTTTATTAAATGTTAACTACATAAATAGTTAAATACTTTCATAGCTATAGGTCCTCTTCCTCCTCCATGTCCTCCTGGCTAATCACTTCCTGCAGGAGGTCCATATTTCCTTTGAGGAAAAGAAGGTCCTCAAACCTTTCCTCCTTCAAGGACGATCTCTTGGCCCTGAGGATGTCCCCACCCGCGCTGAAGCACCTCTCCACAGCTGCTGAACTAGGAATGGGGGTATTATATTTTATAAATAGATCTATCCATATCTCCCTATGCTGGTTGGGGAAACAGGAACAGCTCGGATCTTCTTGAGAGGGCACCCACTCCTCCATGGACTTTCGTATGACGATTTCCACATCCTGTTGCTGGCTTGCTCTGCGTACCAATACTCTAGAAAACAATTTACTGAATAGGAGTGCGTCTGAATTGTGGGGTTCTTTTTCTGTTGGCTGGCCAAGCTGACGCTGCTGCTGTTTCTCAGTGGGTTTGATGGAGTCCCCTATCTTC
>JABUQX010062011.1:0-40000 GCA_015478945.1 Trachelipus rathkii
ATATAGTACTTGATCGGTCTGCGTATGTAGTCTCTTTTATTCAGATTACTTATATGACCTGTATGTGACTATGGGACAAATTATATTTTTTTTATCGTCTTTAAAATTACTTGTTTCTTATTATAACTTGTTCAAGCAGGTGTGTTTATTATCTTTTAGACCCAACTCAATTTTAAAACATCAGTCATTTGCTTAAGTTACATGTTCGTTGAAGCTAAGTTTACCTATTTATATAAAGTTGTTTTATTTTACTATATGTGAGTTAGATATTTTTCGTGAGTTCTATAAACAAATATATACATTCGAGGAATATATAATTCAAATAGAATATATAAATAATTTAATAATAACTCTAGATTTATAGTAGACACGTTACAGCAAAAAAGAGACAAAGTAGCTGAATCAATCAAAAGACGCGATCGATCACTGGTGAGAGAAAACACGCGACATGAACCTGAACACGACTGTAATTAATATAAGTCTAATACTGACTGATAATCGCAATAAATGGAGCGTTGTATTTTTCAAAGTGGTAGGGAAAAAATTCAAATATTAATCCAAAATAACGACATACCCCGAAATGATAGGATGAGAATCGTAAAAAATTGAACATATGTTATGTTAATAAATAATTAACATAATAATGATAAATGTGTAACATGAGCTACTTTGATATCATTATGAATATAATTATAATATAATATTTATTTCATAAATATATAATAATGAATTAATTAATATTAATTAAACAGAAATAATAATTTAATGCATTTATATTATATATTATATTAGTCTAAAAGTATTTAATTTTTAAATACCTTATATATCATATATATCGTGTTAATATAATAATCAATTGAGAATATATATTGCTTAATGGTACCTATATAGAGCTATTAGCTACGCTAACTGTATATAGAAGAGTTAGAAATCATTACACACTACTTTACGATATGTAATTTTTGAAGATATTAGATAATATGAGATACATAATCCTTGACAGTCCATAAATGAGAGTATATAATTTGATATTCGTATGTTGGTAAATAAGGAGCGTAGAAGTTTATTATGCATTTGATACTATAAGACTAAATATATGGGGAAAGAATTGTCCATTATAATAATGATAGTGAAGAGAGATTAATGCACAACAGTTCGAGTTTGGGAATATGAAATATGATTTTTTAAAGATTATGAATATTAATAAACCATAAATAGACATTATCCATTTGAATAGGATGGTACGTGGACAACTATATAAGTCTTTAATTTCTACGATTACTCTTTAGGATGATTCTTAGTAGATTATAATATCATATAAATATTGTTTATACATGCTCATAAGTATAATATCTAATAAGTCTACATATAGTATATTACAGCAAATTAAACATAGCTCACAGTACGTCCACAGTCTCTAGACATTCTGTTCATTCCTATGCACAAGGATATTATAACTTAGATATAATATAAAAAATTCTATGTCATTTTCATACAAAATATAAAATAGTTATATTCAAAATATAAATTTTTATCTAGAACTATTATTAGTGAAATGGTATTCTCTATAAATTAATATATTAAAATAATTCAAAGTAAACTATAAAAATGGACGCTCATTATATATATATAGATAAGGCGGAGGTTGATTTTGGCTGCTTTGCTAATGATCTCACTTGAAAATTTATCTTTTGGTTTTATGTAAAGAAAATTATATTATCGCTTATATCATGCCATAGCTAAATTATTCACGAATTCGCAGAGCTTAGGAGCACATGTGAGCTGTTGCAACCGAGCACTTCGGGTAACAGCCTTTGTGTCGTTGATAGCGTCTTCGAAATTATTCGCGACACATATCATCGATGTTATCTACAACACACTCTATCTGGTGAACTAATAATCTAATCGTAATATATCTATAGAATATAATAATATATATTACCTACAATGTATAAGTATTATATAAATTGTATACACTTGTAAGAGTATAAACACTTTTATTACATAATCAGATAACTTGTATAATCTGATTTTAATCAGTTAAAATGTTTAAATTATATTCTTAGTTTAGGTCATATAAAATATATTAAAATCCTTTCCTTAGAATTTTAAAATCAAATCAAAGTTATATTATTTATCACAAAAAGACAATAAAATATTATTCATCGATACGCAATCACATATGAGGTACATAATAGAGAATATATAGTGATAACTACTCGAATCCTAAATTCATATAAGTATACAAAAACTATTTCACTCTTAACCTGCCTTAAGGATCTATTACCGAGATCTCAGCATGTTCAAGTTTTAAATATATTTATAAAAATAATAATAATACAATGATTATCTTAGTCATTGAATACTATAGAGAATTACCTTAATATATTAGTTATTATGACCCCTGGTATATTTTTTTAATAAATAAAATATTAAGGCTAATATCCTAGTCCTGAGTAGGATATTATAATTAATAAAAAATAGGCTTTATCCTCTAGTTATTGGACCTCAACATTTATAGGTCACTAATACAGTATAGTATATTTAGTAATTAACACTAAATATTTTTACAGCAAAAAGTATACAGTTATTGATGAATAGCTATATCTTGATCACTTGGAATTTATGACCTAAACTCGCCACCGGAGACTAGCACAAGAGCGCATATATCAAGGAGTTGGTGTCTAATAGCACAGTCAATAATTAAGCAAACAGTAGCATTTACAGCATTGAAGAGAAATTCACGGCATCATCGTGACTGAGAAACGCCGGCTTTAAAGTGAGTAGTGAGAATCACATCTTTGTGTGCTAAAAGAAAATCTAATGAGAGAATGGATGATCAGCATAAAGTTCACGCAGATGGTAGGTACATGAAAGAGTAGTGAGCATGATAATTAGAGAAAGAGTAACCGAATTACTCTGAAGAAAATGAGACAATAATTTCTATATAGTACATAGAGAGAGCGAACTCACTATATTAATTGCCTAGATCGAACATCAACTTGCTTTATTTTCTAAGATAAACGACTAGAATGCATGTCAGAGTAAAGAGAAAGTTAATGTGTATCGAGGCAGAGAAGAACTATATGTTGTATATTTCTTCTATCTTCATGAGAATTTGCCAGAGACCGCATGACGATACCTATAAAGCAAAGCAGAATAAACACCAACTACAATATGCGAATGCAAAACACGTGGAGATTAGAGCTTGGTGATGTCAGAGGTGATAGACCGATTAGGGGCTCGGTACAGATGTTACTGATTTATTGCTTAGAGTAAGGTACGTAAAATATATGTTTTTTAATGAATTAAATTTCTATAATAATATTTATTGTAAGGGAATATAATTTATAGGTGTCCCAAACCCCAAAACACAATAATACCGACGATAGAACTAAGATATAATAATAAACTCTCTTCAGTGTATATATAGAGAGAATATGACCATACAATTGTATATATGAGATATTCAACGTAAGCTTACGATATATGGATTTTACAGTTGAATATGAAGGTGAGTAAATATATCTAATCGTCAAGTCGTTCATTATAAACATATATCACATTTAATATTAATCATAGCGTTATCGTTGAGACCCTTGAGCTATACTAGCCGTGTTGGTAGTGATGAAAGGTTGTACTGTAATGTGTGATGTCATAGTGTATTCGTTTATGTATTAGGAATACACATAAAGCGATGCTCATTGGAACGTAATATAATCACTAATAATAAAGATAATGATATTAAAATAAAATAATAAAAGGTTTAATAGCAGAGATTAAATAATACACAACGAAACAGTAGAATTAGAATGAAATGATAAATAACTGAAAATGATTGTTATAAAGAGAGAAGAAGATTGAGTAGAGAATAGGATTTATAAAATAGATAGTGATATTTAACAGTCGAGAGAATGACATATCTCACTCAGCGAGCAGTAAATACATCTGGGCTAAGGAGAGTCAGCGAGAAGAATCAAGAGAAAGTAAAGTATTAAGACTATTAAGAGCAGTAAAGAGAGCATTATAGTTAGAACTGAGTATGCATCGTAAAACAAAAGCATAGACTAATAGACACTGTGAGTCACGAGCAACATATTGAGTACTATTTCTACTTAAGGATGAGAATAGGTAAATATATACAGATGATTTTATGATGCGAGAGGATGAGAAGATCAATGAATTAGCAAAGGAACAAGTAAAAAAGCAATGTAGTATAGGAAATAGAAAGCTAAAACAGCTAGAACAGAAACCACATCTATATCTGCTGATCCCTCTCTGACTCTCGATATAACAGAAAAGGCTATACTACTGAATATATCTAGATACCAGAGCATTAAAAGAAGAATCACCATAAGTGAAGCGGAGACGTTTGAAGAGAGTATTAGATCATCGAATAGCATAATTACATCAGAGTTATGCAAAGCATTGACAAACAATTGATTATATATGTCAAGCGCCAACAGCAGTAAAAACAGCCTACAACCTCGTAATTGCTCATGTAACCCCTCTATTTGGTATCGTAATACTGATTAGAAACATAATTCCCATTAGAGTATGTATATGTTAAGAGAAAATAATGTATATGTAATCGCAGATGAATACTACATATTTCAGAGCGCCGAGAGAGAAAACCACATTGATTGAGGGAGAGCGCATAAGAGAGAAAGGGAGAATAATAACAGAAAGTCTATACCCATATGATCCCTTAGTGTAGGACAGATGAACACTCTCATGATTACGAGAACCTGTATATTCTACAGGCGCGTATGTAAACTACAGTGTTTTAATAAAGAGAATCGTTCACAATGATAATCCCAAGAGCACAAGAATCAATAATGGTATGGATATCAGTATCACTATGATTTTTTTTCTACAGTATTCGAATTCAAACTGATCAATATAGAGTCGAAAACTAAGATAATAAACGAAATGATGTCAGTAGAGCGACTAGAGCTAGTTTCTTAGGTTTTGAGAATAGTTACTATAATAAAGAATGTTTTAAGTATGTAAAAAGTGATAGTAATTAATAGACGCGTAGTAGGTATTAATTAAGTAGTGTAAATTTATATAATAGTATAATAACAGTGCTTATCTAATATCATTTAGATGTAGTAAGATTCTGGCGTACGGGTATGATTTGGAGAGCCCTGATCTTGAGTAACTTCTAAAAATAAGATATATAAGAAAGGATTAATTCATAAGCTCAGTTAAAGATTATGATATAATACAAGTAATGTGAGACACTGATCTTCCTCTTCCTCCGTCGGATTTTTATATCCTTACAACTTTCATATAAAATAATAGTGTAATAGCACATATGCGCCTCTTTTCACAATACACTGAGAGGGAAAGTCTAGTACTGTGAGAGTGTATATAATATAGATAATATAGTTATAACTTATGTACTTCAGTCAGCTCCGAGCACATATATTATATTTATCTTCCTCATCTCAAACTCCAGGAGAGGTAAATAGCATCCGTAGCCATATACCTATATACGCTTTACCTATAAAGTTTCATAAGTATGTCAGGTTACTATTTACACGCTTATACGATTCAAATGTTATAATCTAACAGTGCAAAAAGAGCAATAGAATCACCTGTAGAAGGAGAAGAGAGTATATTGTAAGAGGCAAATGCTCAGAGTATCGCTGAAAAATTGGGTCTTGCGAGCCGTCTGAGGGGATGGCAGAGATTAGCGCGAGATGAGGGCTCGGACGCACTGAGAGAGGCGCGTCTCAGTCGACGACTGATAAACAGCAATATTGCCGCGACCATACGCAAGACTGAACGACGGGCAGACGAGCAGATGAGAGCGAACAGCGGGACTCTTTACACACTGCGTAAGCTGTATGCAATTAGCTGCTAGACTACTAGGATGTGTCCGTAGGGAGAATCACACGAGACTGAGCGCCCTGGGAGCTGGGTTAGCATTGAAACTTGCGGACAATAATTACATAGAGAGTAATCAGAAGAGAGACACCACTACTAAATGATATGTTTATTGCTCTAGCTGCTAATGTGTAAGAGATTAAGCATGAGAGAGAATATGCAAAGATTATGGAGTCACCTAATAGAGTTATAACTCACATCTCATTAGATGAGTATCACAGACTACGTCATCAAGATGATGTCTAAATAGATGCTACTGATACACTTCCTAGAGATGTAGAGGACATAATAACGTAGAGCGAGACCGTGATTCATTGAAAGGGCGTATAAGACTATTAGTCGTGATAAAAAAGTGATGAAACTGCTACAAAGGCACGGCACATTAAGATCTCAAACATTATCAAGTGTGTGAGTGTACGTGAAAGTGTCAATTTATTGTGTCGGGTAGAGTAGTCCGAAGAGCGTCTTAGTATGAGGGCTTAGCAGTTCGATTCGCAGTACGATATAGTCTGAAGAGACGAGTGAAGCTATCTTCAAAATCTTCTCGATATGTCTAGCATAGGCTATCGATTAAGTGCTAGACAAGTACATGTCATCAATGAGGCATGAGAAAAACACTGTAGCATATATAACAATAAGTATATAGTTTATATATATTGTTTATATGTAAAAATATAATAATTATAATATTTAATATATTATATATATTAATATTATTAAATAAAATATATGTAATATTAATAATATAGTATATATATGTTAGATGATAATATATATTAGATAATTATTATATATATAATATAATACTGATATTATATTAAATTATATATAATAATAGTACTATTATATATAAATACAAAAATTATAAATATTTCAGAAAATTAATATATATTATATAATTTAAATATTATAATATATATGACTAATATATGATGTGAAAAAACCTAACTCATAGTAGGAAGTAATCTAAGCAGCTGTAATATTATATACACAATATACGACTTCTCATCATAACTAGAACTAGTATAACACCCGATAATATTAAGGAGCTATTCTAGGCCAGGGAAGGCTAGAATAGGTCTTAGAAATAAGAGCACTCAGTTGGCTACTATTGGTCACTCAGTAGGACTAGTTGGACTCACTTGACTTCACTACATTTAGTACTACTTATATTGCTACCATAGCACTACACTTGGACTCAAAGTATACTAGCAATATTATTACACACCTGGACACTCATCTATACTTCTATGAATAGACACATAGTATTATAGTAGTAATCATCACTAGATACTTCCTTATTACTAGGTTATGGGAATCATCAGAAAAAGCCATCAATAAAGTACCTATACAAGAGTATCAAAAAAGTTACAATAGGAGCAGAATGATATTGAGTTACCTGGAATTATCAAAGAGTTTATACTCAGATTAGAAAAATTTGAGAGTTCTACCAATATTGTCACCTTGGTAAGTACTCATAAATGAGCTATAGTTCAACAAGAATAATAATTATTATAATAGTCGTAGCCTACAGAGAATAGATAATTAAGTAGGATATGGCTATAAAATATCTTATAGTAGATTGTGATTAGTATTCCAAATAACTATTTGGGAACCTAAAAGGTAAAGTACCTATAAATGTAGAGTTTATGGTATAGTGTTATTTAGTATACTATGTATATATAGTATTATTTATGTAATTTGTTAATTATATGTAATTAATGTAAATCAATTCATATGAATATGTATTATATTAGGTATAAGTGTAGATGATAATGTGTAATACTGTTATGTTAATAAGTGATATAGTGTAGTTGTGTGTGTGTAGTGTGTTAGTTGATTGTGTATGTAAGTAGTGATTGTATCCTATTACATGGATATAAAGATAGGTTGAACCAAAATTATGGGTATATACTGATAAAAATTAGGTGCCAAATTATATTATGGTGTGGCAATGATTACTCAAATTCGAGAGACACATTCTGACTCGACCACAGATAGGGTTTGTAGGCTTAGTGCTATTAAGTGTGAGACGTCGCAAGGCAATGATCTCAGTAGACGGCGAAGTGGCAGGAGGTACCGGACTATAGTGTATCCGTACTAGAAAGTATAAAGCATAATAGGTGTATAGGTTATATAACAGACTAGGAGTATAAGAGGTCTGGGATGGTAGGCTAGTTAAGGCTAAGTGTTATAAAGGCTGGATGGTAAAGCTATAAATATAGGTGTAGGCTAGATGAAGCCTGTAGTATTGATTGCTAAGTGAGTTATGTTAATGAGGCTAGCAATAAACTATCAAAAAAGGTAACCTAAAGTAGGACAAAAAAAATTAGTGAGTGGCAAAATTGACCCAGGATAAGCAAAGGTAGGTCAATAAAATTATAGTGGGAACGTACAACGGTTGCTATATGCCAATTATTAGAGTAGCACTAATACACGTTTATGAAGACACGATGAATATAGGTTCACAATAAATATACAAAGTAGAAGGTTGCCAAAAAAAATTAGGTTGCCAAAAATAATTATCAAAAGCAAAAATTGGCACCTGGAATACAAAAGAGTATGCCGATAAAATTAGGAGTTTATTCAATAAAAATATTGGTCTCAATAAAAGGCTATAGAGCCTTATACAAATATATATAAGGTCATGCCAATAAAATATGATCGCGAGGTTCAAAAAATAAAGTCAAGCAAGTATAAAAAAGAGCCTCCATATCCATACTATTTCTAGAAAAGGGGTATATACTCTATCGGAGTAATAACATATAATAATCATTCAATATATAAAATTACATAAAATTTCACAATATTCGTTACAAATTATAAAGATACTTATTCACAGCATCTTATATATAAATTTTTTTACTATATAATATTTATTAATTATCAAACTTGCTACTGGTGATAAACGCATTCTATTGAATGAGTATGTTATACTATTTACTATTTATACCTATATATCAAACTTGCTAGCAAACTGCGTATAAACGCATTCTATATATTGAATGACAAGAATGATAGATTTTTTTAATTTTTTATTATATTATTTATATACTTATATGTCAAGACATCTAGATATAAACGTATAATATTATAATTGTTAAAGGAGTACAAATAAATTTTTTTACTAATTATTTATTATTATTCAAACATTATAAATATATCATCATTAATAAGGATCTCTTCATGTTAATGGACATGACACGTATCCTATTATGTATTATATCGTATTATATATGCAGCCCTTCATCTCATCCATTTGCATCAAAGAGTCTTAAGAAACATTCGAATTATTCAAACTTCTTGAAAAATAACTTCATTCATTTTGTGTCAGGTGGAGACTTCTGCTATTCACATGGTATTCACATGGTAAACTGAAATTCAAGATAGGATTATTAAGTAAATAATACGTCTAAATAATCATAAAGCCATGTAGCTATCTCTAATATAGAACTTATCTAAAGTCTAACATATCCAGTATCTCTTCTAATTTCTTCAGTAGGTTATTGCTATTAATATATTAATAAACTACACATACTAAGAGACTATCAATGATGCTGTATTTTGACCTAGTATATATACCGTATTATTACCTGAGTATTAAAGTAAGTAGCTTTAATACAATATCTTATAGATTCTTTTTTACAAGAAAAATAACTATGCCCTTACTTTTGAGATTGTGAGGAAAAAGAGAGAATTTATGCATAGGCGCATCTCACCCTCCTCGAGATAACTAGAGTCTGGATAACGCACCGATTTATTATATATAATAGTGTATAGTTTCAGCTGCTTTAATTAAATTACTATTATTAAGAATATTAGTTATATTAATTAATTGTTATTATTATATATTTTTTTTACAATAGTCGATTCCCGGCAAAATATTAATCAGTACTAATAATAGTAGAGACATACTAAGCCGCAATAGTATATATATTAATAAAGATGTAAGTGAGATCTCTAAACCTTAAATGAATATTCGCAATAACAAGGAATTAGATATAGCATTGTGAGGAAAAAGAGTGAATTTATAAGAGGATAAGTGTCATAGTAAAATATTTCAGGCTAACCAAGATATCAAATAACAATTATTCTAGGACATCTGTTCATCTTTAATATAAATATATCAAACTAACAAAACATTTGAGTGCACAGTAAATGTATAACATTAGCGCTTTATGTTGCTTAAACGAGGCTTTACGTACAAGGTTATGTATCGCGATTGATAGAGGTATTACTTCCGAAGCACTTGCAATACGACTATATAACTGTTACTTCTTATAATATAAAAAGTAAATGAAGTATAATTAAACATCAATATACCGAGCGCCGATATTAATAATTATTAATTCCAGATTACATAGATAGTTTTAAATATCGGAAAATATACACATGAATTGCAAGTATGACTTAGAAATAATATATATATAAATATGTATAATGGCACACAGTGAATTTTTAAAGCCTTAGTAAAATGTAATAACCATAAAACCAAAAAACAACAATTAAGAAAAATAATTTTGTTAATAATAAGTGTCAGAATGACAATGATGATTTTTGATTTGCTTAGAAATTAAGTAAAAAAAAGTCCTCGCAACTCCTACAACAAATCTCATGATATAGTTATTGAGTTAGCCATAATCATATTCTCTCAATACTCGTGAGTAATATGTTGATTAGTTTATCATAAAGACAATTTTTATAGTTTATTTAGATATATATATATATTAGCCTACTGTGATATAATATAGTCAAACAGGAGAAGATAAGATCACGTACGATAAGAGTATAATATATAGAAAGTTACGGTAGTCTTCCGTAGATGATTCATCTCACAGAATATATTTCAGCACATTTCACATCATTCATTCATCCATCTATCATCACAAATGAGAACCATACAATTATCTATCAATCAATAGCGTTTACATATCACAATCATCCACTCCCATCATCATCAATATCAATTCTCGATCATTCGTCATAGTCATCATGTCCCGCAGCGAGATCTCATAGTCAATCATCATTATCAACAACAGCGCTCTTATATCCTCTAGAAGAGGTGAAAAGTGAGGATCGGCTAAGCAGAAACTCTGAGGGAGAACAATAGAAGTAGTCAATAAAATGATAGACAAAGTAAGGTAAGAAATACACTCACGTCATATGAGTGCGCTCTGCATGCAGTCACTATATGACCTTATTAAGTGAAAACTATGTACGCCACAGATAACAATTAACCTAAAGACAGAATAGTCTACACTAGAGAACGAGAACGTGCTGACCCTAAAAACTGTAGAATCATCCTCACTATGACTTGAAAAGTAGAGACAAGTCTGTGCGGCTTCATCTAAGCGACAGTGCAAAGAACCACATATAGAGCCTCGACTTGAAAGATGACAAAACGCAGACATAATACGCCAGCATTATCGATGCACTAGATTAAGAAAACCAACCTCCATATCTACAACCCGACCGACTGTCAAGAAACAGTGACCTCGCGCTTTTTCAGTGCATACTCCTTTAACGACCAATTTCATCTTTCAATTCCAGGTCTCCAACCGGTCGATCCCAGTACAACTCACCACTATGCATACGCCTTAACCAATCAGATCCTGAGATATAATCATCTCATACTCGTCTCCCATCATACAACAAAACCATTCCAAACGTGACAAGTTTCCTATTTTCTTCATATGTAACCTCCTTATAGTTTCTGCCTCAACACACCAATAAATCTGTTAATTAGGAAATATACAACTCCTAATTCCCTTACTCTGCCAATTCTCTACATCCCAGCATATCAACCTGAACACATTGACACCTAGACCTACTATACGTATACTCCGAGATCATAGTCGATCACTACTATAAAAAAAGAAAGAGAATCCAATGGCATTAACACATAGATAGCAGACAATTGTCTTAGACACAGTTGAAAGAAACAGAAACAAGATAGTAGAGATAGCACAATTCAACGCATATCTCTTTGTGCATCACAAAGGATTATAATATGCAACATCCCTTCGTGAACACGTCACACTTCATCTACATAGAACTGCTGTACAACCGACGGTGCCGTTCCTCCTTTTATATCACCAAAATATATAGAAGATATTATAATAAGACACTTAGCTTTCCCAGTATGCACTACTGCACGACATCTATACAAAATATTCGAGAGAGTGCTAGTATTGCAACCGAGGCTATACTTCGAACTAACGCTAGACATAGGTCACATGAGCCGAGACTACCACATTATCTACTTTACTTCAACACCTTCCTTTACACCACGGCAAACTTCTCCTACAACACTCTCAACTATTTTAATCCCACACAAGACAATATCATACGCATATAATAAAGGGCACCCTCCACTCTTCTTTCATTCTCCATCCCTTCTAATATCCTCCTTCACCCTGCCTGCAATTCTTCATACGCTACTAATAAACATAACCACATCCTTGCCTCACTCCGCTATTAATAAACCAATCACTTTCAAACTCATATTCTACACAAGCTTCACATCGTCATAAAACTTCTTGTTCATTCAGAAACTATAACACACCAATACATCATTCCCAAAACCTTCCCTTGTCCTTCCAATTAATTCCAATATATTTCCTGTTCAAATCATAAAACTAAAAATATTATTCTTCTTCTCTTCGTCTTTTCTCAATCATTCATCAGGTAAAGGAATTTGATCACTACACTTTCCATACACTTCAAAATATGTTATCCCTTTTCTCAACAATCATTCTTCAGTCACTTGATCGTATCCCTTTCGAGAAATACCAGCATAATATCTTCCCTACAACAACGTACTAATGTCCTCTATAGTTCTAACAGTTCAATTTATCCCCTTATCCTCATTATAAGGTAAATGTACTGTTCTTCTCTCCAATCCCTCGAAACTATAACCCTCCATAAACGCTTGGTACACAACTTCCATATCCATATCTTTGCTGCACAACTTCCGTATCCATGATTCACTAGTAATTCTCTAATGTCTGGAGATTTTACCATTCTCAACTTTCTCACTCTCTCCCAGTTTAGCTACTTTTTTTGCTGTCCTCATTATAATACCTTTTCATACCTCATCCCTAATATTTATTGCTTCTTGCACCATCAAGAATCAGATCCACACACATTCACCATAACCTCTTCATTACTGCTTAGAGGATGAAATGCAGATTTTCAATTGTCAATGATGGTTTGGCAAGAGGTCAGGAATTTTTATCAGTAGGAAGCACATTCCTAATATCATTATTCTTACTTGCAGATCTCCTATTACCATTTCTAATCTTTCCGCGTTTCTTCAAAAGAGCTTCTATTCCTTGTAAGTCCTCCATCATTGGCCTCTTCAAACTGTTCATTTATCCTCAGTTTTCCTCCTAACGTATGGCAACTTAGCCTCCCGTTTTTCTCTTTTTATATTATCCAGTCACCTTTCTTTTGAAATCTCATTATTGGCTTTAGTACATCACCACTTCTTTTTTTCTTTACCTTGCATCAACTACTTTTTATTCTCACCACTAACTGTTATCATTCTACTTTCTTACTTTAGCACATCCATCTTCTCTTGCACTACTTACAGACGTTTCCTCATTTTCGTCAAGATTTGTCAGTTTCATCTGTAACATTCAATGATTATTAGCAACCGTCCTACATAATTTTCTATCATTACCTTGTTGTCATCTTAATCTTCCCTACTTCTAGTTCTTCTCACTTCTTCTTATCACTCTTTCTGGAACAAACATTACCACTAAGCTTATCTTAACATAAAAAAACAATATAAATATCCCGATAATCTCCATCCTAAACCCCTCACTTAGAATTACGTTCATCCAATATTACTTCATCATCTTCACCAACACAAATCAATCTACTATTTCACATTCGATATCATACCTCTATCCTACTAACAAATTTCTAGTATATTCCTTAAGATATACCACTCTTTGTTAATTTGAATGAAGTGATTTACTTGCAACACATGCACTTTTTTCTACACAAAAAAAATCAATCACCTTTTCTACCATCGATATCTCGATATTTTTTCCGCACCTAAGGCATGATAGTCCAAAGCCACTCTGATTACTAACATCTTATGTTGATCACTTATTCATCATTAAAATATGTTTCAGCAACCCACTTAGTTCCCATCTCTACTTCTACTTGCTGGTTAATCTCTCCCACTGCTAGCTAAATGCTCTAGTCGCAAATGCAATTCATTTCTCCAACAAAAACTTTTACTCGCTACCAACTAGTGCCGATAATAGCTAATCTCGGAACGTCTAGAATTGCAAATAGTCTATACACCCTGTTAGAAGATCGGATCGCACCCTAAATTAAACTGAGACTCATTTTATCAGCAGCTTCATAACATTGATTCCAATCAAACTTAAATATCATTTAACCATTAAGATACTTATACTACTAAATACATAATCATTTATTAAAATACTACCTCGACCCTGTACCTTGAAACAGTCTCTCATCATAATCGCAGTTTTCTTCTACTCCTCATCAGTTCTTTCACTTGAATTCCAGGCGCAATTCTTACATTTCAATACCCACTATCACTATAGATCTCACTCTGCTCCTCATCTTTTGTTTTCAAATACAAGTTTCTAGAAAACAGCGAGCAAAAGTCAAATATAACTCCTTTCTAAATTACATCAATACATCAACACGATACATCTCCTCTCTCTTCATCATTTGTATCCTCGACATTCCAAATGCTATACACATCAAAAGAGTTCGACACATTACATTCATATAGTACCAGTCTAGTTATTCATATTTACTACATATAATTTATTTATATTTATTATAATTATTAGGTATAGGAGTACATCCTCAATATATATATAAACCAATATACATTATATATATAGCCATAAGAAAAATTCAAATATAACTAAATAATATATATATAATTCCTATATATACTACAATTATATCAGAAACAAGTCTGATTATAAGTATCTATAATTACTAGGCAATACCATAATTATATATAATCTATAATTATATTAGGTATAACGTATATATCAATATATTACATTATATATACGCGCCAACTTATTATATATATATATATATAATATTATATATAATATACTATATATATAAGTGCCAATGTAAGCTATATTATACAGAATTTTTAGACAAAGAGAGAGAAGATATGATAAATAGATGATATAGATAGATTATGTATTACATATGATAGATAGAACAGACTATGAAAATAAGATGAATAAAGATAATATTAGTATAGATAGATATAATCCTTTAATTCTTTATCAGTAAATCATAGTATCACCAAGAAGCACAATGAAATTGCACAATGAACTAGCCAAAACTAAAAAAGATAAATATCGTCCAATAATGGTTCCATTATTATTATTATGACATATTTATCTTATGTATCTTTCGTATAAACAAATTTAATACTTGATTTTAGAGCAATCACGAACAATTATTAAATATTACACTTACTCACTAACAGATGTAATAATATAATTTATGAACTATAAATATCTCCTTTATCGAGTATCTTTCACTATATACTAAGTTTAAAAACAGGTCAAGTATTTTTTTCCTACTCCAAAAGTAACATTATTTTGTTCAAGTTACGCTAAAGACAGTGCATATAATTATAAAGTAGAGTAAATTAAGCAAAGTAATAAATAGAATATCATTTATGCGAATTACATACATTATAAGATTACTATTGTATTATTACAACTTTGCATATTTCTTTTATAAGTAAATTATGAAACAACATAATTCAAATTGCTTTGGATTTAAAAGCTATTAAGACAGGTTAGTCCAAAATTATGCTCACGAACGAAGCTCATACGAGTAAGCATTTATAAGCATTATACATACTACAAAATAACATTTTTACCAAATCTAAATCTCTAATAAAACATTAAACGCTCCCAAGAATTTGTGCCTAGCTATTTTCATGTCTGCCCCATCCTCTAAATTTTCATTTAAAATAAAACCGAGATATTTAATCTCATTCAGATTTTTCAATAAACCATAAGATATTTTTAATTTAGCTAAATCTTCTTTATTTTTCTTACTTTTTTTTTCAAAAATTGATAGCTTCACTTTTACTATAATTAACACTTAGACATAATTCAGAGATAGTTTTTTTTTTTTTTTTTCAATATTGAATAGTTTTTGAAGTTTTTCTTATGTGTTACAAACTAATCATTTGCATAGATTAGAAGATTAGATAGATACATAGATAGATATGAAAGGATAGAATAGTTTATATTAAATATACCCATAAATTCATTTTCAGTTTAGGTCAATAGATATAATTTGAATTTTTTTTTAAAACTAAATTTAAAAATAAATAAAATTAAAAAGTTTCCGAATATGTAAGCTTGATTTCACTTAGTTGTTTATTTACTTTTTTTTATTACTTTCTTACTTTCGTACCAAAAACTTTCAAGTTTAAAATTACATAAATTTTAAATGAGGTGACCCAAAAATTGCCCTTATGAATTAAATTTTCACTATAAGTTATCGTAGTCTGTCCCAATAAGAAAAATTTTTGGCATACATTATGAATTTAACCGAAAAAAAGTACTTAAATCAAGGAGTTACTCTGCAACAAAATTTTTATAATAAACAACCTGCGTAATTAAAACTTTCAACTACCCCTGTTTCGTTGTAGTAGTATCTGTAGACAACCTGTCGGAGCTGAAAAATAAATCGTCGATACCATTTATTATTAAAAGTGAAAATTAAAATTTGAAAAACTGTTATAACAAATTTAAATGCTTTAAATTTTGTGTAAAACATAAAAATTGCTATTGGTTTGAAAATGAATTATTATTATTATTATTATTATTATTATATATTATTATTATTATTATTATTTTATTATTTCATGTATTGTGAGATTATTATATTATTATTATATTATTATATTATTATTATTACTATATTAGTAATACTATAACTGATATATATATATAAGATTGTATTTATGTATCTATATATAAGTATATTATATTTATATATAATAATATAATATAATATATATATAGGTCTTATATACATATATATCTATTATTATAGTACATATGTATTAGATTGTATATATATCACTAGAACCTATAATATATATAGTCTATTATATATATATATTAATCTATTAATATACTATTATACTATATTTATTTATTATTATTTCTATATAGTTAAATATATATTATATATAATAGTTGGGATAGTACCGTACTAATCAATATAATTATTTAATTACTTTATCAAATTATATTTATTGGAAAGAACATATAACATTTTATTTTACATATGCATATTGAACTAATGGCATCCAGTATCAAGGTTAAATCTTATCTTTTATAAACGAAATTTTATATACTATATTATTATATTATATATATTATTCTATTATACGTAGTATTTACTAATAATATACTAATATACTATAATATTATATAGTATCTCGTATAGTCGATAGTTAGTAGAATATTATATATATATATATATATAGCCAATAATTATATATAGTTGAGGTTACTAGTACCGCTACCTAAATTACCTATATACTATTATTGGTAATATATTACGGTACCTTATAGACTATATAGGTACTATATATACTACTTACGCTTTAGTTTGGCTGGATCCTTTTCCTATACCCATATAGTCCACCTTATATAGTATATACAATATATATGATCTATCTATATATATATCTTAATCTTATATATATAGCTATATTATATTTATTATTCCCCTATTACGCCTACCTAGGATATTAATAGATACGTATTATACTTAGCAATAAATATTATATATTAATATATTATATCATATATATTATCTACTATATATATATTATAGGCTATACTATATATATATATAAATTCAGTCCCCACCCCGAAAAATAATCTTAAATATAAAATATATATAATATAAAATTATCTTTTTTCTATATATATAATTCCTATATGTGGATGTATGTTATTCGTATATATATTCTAAAATTCAGTCCTAATTATAATATTACTATAATTCGACCTATTATAGTTATATAGATATTATTGTATATTCAGCTATATTATATATATATACTACTAATATAGCTTATTCTCCGCCTGCTAATATATACATACTATATAGCTCAAGTACTCTCATAGCTATAGTTAGGGGTACTATAATATTATAATACTTATAAATATACTATATATATTATATATATCTATATATTGCTAGCGTATTTAAATCCCCAAAGCGAAAATATAACACAACACCGTTAAAATTGTGAGCGTGGCTTTCGAAAGGATCAACCGCCTTTCCTCAATTTAAATCCTTCTACTTAAAAAAAAATTAAATTACTGAAGTAAAGCACAAAAGTTGCGATCCAAAAAGAGTGTTATAAAACTCACATGATTATCTCAAGATATCCCTTACAAATGTTTATTATATATGATGTTAAACAAACGGTAAATTATAAACGTAAATCTCAATCTAATAAATCTGAATCACACCAAATACAAGCTAATTTAACATTAATAAAGACATACTCTATTAGCGTTGTTATTAATTAAATCTTTAACAAAACTTTAGATTGCTTGTACCCATTCATAATTATTAGTAAATTGTAATCAAACTCTGTCATTAAACATTTTCAACAGCATACTAAACATTGTCTAAACAATCAATCAACATACATAACGTAATATCCAACCTACCCATCCCCTTCTTGAAACTTTGAATTCAAACATACCTCCCACAACTCGGCTAACCTTGTTCTCACCATCGCGTTCCTCACATTCAAACAAACTTAACCAGCAATATCATCACTACAACACTCAATAAACCTAATCTCCTATTCCTTCCTTCTTCCTTCCCACACAGGCATTAGAAAAAAGTTGCTGTCTAACATTTTAGCCACTTTATTGTTATGTATGATACAAAGAGTCTACTCCAGTGCTGAGGAACGAATCGTGCAGAATATGCAGCGCTAAGAGAGCGGGCAAAACTAATTGGCAACTGGATGTAATCATCCATCGCTTAGGACAGCCCTTACTACCCCTATAATAACATAATATATAATATAAATACAGTTCATTATCATATTATATATATATACTATCTACTCATATATACATATCATATTGTAGTATATATCTACTACTATATTATATATATTAACACACTATAATATTTATATATATTATAAATATATAATAGTATAAAGTATTAACACAATTATAATATTATTATAGTATATAACACATATATATAAGAACGTCTCGTGGCGCCTAGTTAGCTGAGTCGCCGCTTCCATACAGAGGACGGGCTGGTTCTAAATAATTGAGTTTTATTATCCGGGCAACGAATAAAACTCAGACTTCACACACACTACACAATCACCGCTGGTTTTTTGATAGATGGCCTTAAAGTTTCTGATTTCTTGTGTCCCTCTTCCGTGTTACCCCTTTCCATTAGGGATAAAGCACGTTAAAAGTTAGTTAGTAAATATATTAAATATATATATATATAATAATAATATTAATATATTTATATATATATATAATATAAACATACAAAATATAATATTAAGTATATAATAATTATTATTATATTATATATAATGAAGTATATATTATAGGTACCATCGAATGCTTCCCCATCGGTTATCTCTGTGAATTTTATGAGGAAAATCTTTGTAGGATCATTTAAAGTAATGTTGATTACAATCGGGATTCCTGACATCCTAAAGGGAGCGTATCTTGATAAATGTTATCTAAGAAGTTATTTATGTAAGAGACTTCCTAACTTGCCCCTACTCAAAACATATCTGCGAAATTTAAAATATCGGTAATTGATTAAAAATGTAGAATGTTAGTTAATATATAATATTAACTAGTTTATTTAAATTAATTTCATAAAATGAAAAAGGAAAAAATAATAATATCTACTTTAACTACTATATAATTTAATGTATATTGTTTTGCTGTATAAGTTTTGTACAAGTAAGCGTTAGATTTTATTTTTATTTTTATTTTTATTTTTGTGAAACTCAAAATTTAAATTTTAAATAATATAATAAGATGAAAATTATGGATCATTATTTGACTCCTGATAGATACCAACAAAGTTGGAATAGTCCAAAGAAGGGTATGATGTCCGATTATTTTACTTCTCATCCTGAAAAACTCATCTTCGGTCGAGTAATAAATCACACTCAACACCCTACAATTAAAAATCATTTCCTTAGTTGAAGTCGACATACAGACTACTAGAGATCACTCAGACAAACACCAATATTCGCACAAGGAAAGAACAATGGTAATAAAACTTTGGAATATAAAAAAACACAATAACATTAAGTAAAAACAGAAGAAAAAAAAATACATTTAGAATAGTATTAATAAAAAATAATAAAAAAAATAAAAGAAAGAGAAAAGTCTTAAAATTTTGAATGACACTAATATTATAAAAGGAAACAGAGATAAATAAATAAAATATAAACAAAAAATAAATAAAACATATCTGAAACACAGGAGATTTGTAAGCTAATGACAAATAGGCAAAACAATAATGTAAATTTAAAGCAGAAACAAGCTAGAACTATAGTTATAAAAGCCTTATCCTTATAAATGAGGCCCAAAAAACATAAACATTAAATTCTTGACCCTATAATGAAAAGGCATGTCATTAAAGTAATTACAAAATAAAATTAGAAATAAAACTAAAACATAAATATTATTTTAACAAATTGACAAATTGGTTTGAAATTAGTAATATTTTGTGTTCTGTCGTTGTAAAACTTTTTTTATTTGAGTTTTGTAAACGGATATAAGAAGAAAAGAAACTTCAATTAAATTGTGTTCAAAATCACGTTTCGGCTTAAGAACTCTTATTGGGCAGATTTTCAAAAGGCATTGACAAAAAACCCTCAAATGTGCAAAATCAACCTGCTTCAGCCAAACTGGGAAATTGGTGAATAAGAAAACAATCCAAACAATTAATTCCATAAATATAAAATCGTAAATAATCAATAATAAATATGATTATACTTTCCGTATCCACCACATATTAGTCATACTTAGAAAATAATCAAAATTATATAAAGATAAAATAAATATAACCAATTAATTATAATCATCATAAATAATTAATATAATTAATAATATATATATTAATAATATATAATATAATAATTATAAACATAATAATAAATAAATAATAATAATAATAATTGTGACATTATATAATAATACAATATAATACACCACATTTTCACACACAATCACACCACACACACCAGCACAACACCACCACAACACACACAACAATAAGTAGGGGAATGTCTCATCAGTAACAAAGATTTGAAAGTGGAAAATTAGTACAAATGTGTCAACACAACATCAACACACAACTACACACACAAACACCTACACATCACCGCAACACACAACCTACACTAGGCAAATCGACCAGACTTAAGAGTCAAGTTAGGTAAAGAAAAGGTTAATTCCAACCCCGATTCCATTCTTGCAAATTCCTGTCAGTCTACCGAGGTAGGAAAGGCAGCTGATGACACCATCGCAATATCCATCGGGAGTGTCCACTGCCCCCGTGTCACATATCGGGGCGGCAATATTCCACACAGTAACTTCCCTACTATATATACATATATAATAATATATATTTATATATAATATATATAATATATATATATAATATATATATATAATAATATTATATATATAATAATTACAACAATTATAAAATTGCAATAACAATGATGCGTAGATTGATTTAGGGATAAGCATATTTTCCTTAAACTAGTTTCATATATCCTATATATGTTGTATGTAGTCATATAATACAAAACAACTAAATTCTGTAAGTGTGTCTAGATTCTTATATATCATTTTTTTTTTTTTTTTTTTTTTTTTTTTACCACCACTCAAGGGCTGGGTCTTTCTCAAGTACCTGTAGATACTATTGAAAAGAGACGTAGTTCAACTTTATAATTAAAAAA
This sequence comes from Trachelipus rathkii, assembly GCA_015478945.1. Taxonomy (NCBI): domain Eukaryota; kingdom Metazoa; phylum Arthropoda; class Malacostraca; order Isopoda; family Trachelipodidae; genus Trachelipus; species Trachelipus rathkii. The sequence goes on from JABUQX010062011.1 coordinate 21,947, forward strand.
TTATACGTAAAAAAGTATAAATCATTTTTCTAAGTCTAATTTTAAGATAGCTATACATTTAGAACAGAATAAAATCATAAACATTGTTGCTTTTAAACATAAATGTATCAATGTTATTTTTCAAATATCTTAATAAAAATTCATCCCTGGTCACTAGCATTTTCTATAAACATTATTATACAAATACATTATATTATTATCCATTAATTATTATTATATTACTTATTATTAATTATTATATTATTATTAAATCTACTTATTATTTTAATTATTATTAATTCATTAATTATATTATATTATTATTATTATTATTATTATTATTTATTATATTTGATTATTAATTATTATTATTATTATTATTATTAATTATTTTATATTATTATTATTATACTATAATTATTATATTATTATATCATACTATTATATATATTATATATATATAGATATATATATACTATAATATATATATATTATATTTAATATATAGATATATATATATTTATAAATAATACCACCTATGTATATAAGTAATCACTATATATATTATACTATATTATATGAATATAATATTATACTTATATATATAAATATATACCTTATTAAAGTTATATATTAAATATATATTTATATACACACATATAATATATATTAATATATTTATATGCTATATAATATATGGTATAATATAATAATATATTATTAAATGTATATTATATATAATATATTATAAATTATATCTATATTATATATATTATTATATATAATTAGTATATATATATTAATATATATATATATACTATATATATGCCAAATTCTCACATCTCTCTTCGCGATTACTAACATAACTCGCCAGAGATTTTTCTTCGGGATCATCTTCATAGTAATCACTATCGACGGACGCAAGAGAGGTCAAGACGAAATTCCAATACTTAACCCTTTCTGAAATAAAAATAAATAAAAAGAAAGTCATCATCATTCTAGAATATAAATTCTTCTAGAATAGAAGAGGTGAAAAGAAAGAGTGATAATTCACTGTGGGAACAAATTTTACGTTTTTTTTTCTGTTGTCTATGATCCGATATTTGTTTCTTATTTTAAACTGTGGAATTAACAATATCTGTTTTTTTTTTTTTTTTTTTTTTTTTTTTTTTTTTTTTTTTTTTTTTTTTTTTTTTTTTTTTTTTTTTTTTTTTTTTTTTTTTTTTTTTTTTATAATTTTTTAATTAAATCATAGATCAATAAAATTTTGTTTTCATATAAATGAGTTATCTTTTGGTTACCAGCACGTCAATTTAAGCTTATTCCGTCCTTATAAAATATGCACAGAAAAAGGTTTTTTTTTTTTGTCTTCTTTTTTTTTTTTTTATTTGCCATTTTTTTATGTTTTATAATAAAAATATTTAATTAAATAAATAACAATTTCTTTTCACTTTTTATTTTAATTTAATTAGGTGAAATTTTTTTTTTAGCAGTAAAATATTATCGATATAAAAAAGCTTTCAAATTTCTAAACTTGTCTTCTTCGACTACTCTATCCTCTCACATTTGATTTGTTATTCAATCTCACATATGAGCAACTTGCTTGTAGAGACTCAAATCACACCTTTAAATCCATACATATAAAATCCATTAAAATCATTAAATACTTTGAGATTCATTTAAATTCATTTACATCATTGAAATAATATCCAAAGTTTAAATCCTAAAATCCTTTATATCCAGTGTGACTTATCTTTTAATTCTTAAATCAAATCTTAAATACATTCACAATAAATACTACTATTACAACTAAATACTTAAAATCAACCTAAATCCTTTAAATCTTAAATCCTTTAAATCCATTTAAATAACTTTTAAATCCTTTAAATCCATGTGTTCTTTAAGTCCTTTCCCCAGTTTTTTTCTACTTTTCAATAATCTTTCTTTTCTATATTCATTACATATCTTCACTTTAATAACATATCACAAATATAATACAATTTCATTTGTATTACAATATTGCACTCTCATCAAATAAACAATTAAGACACAAAACATTTTTCAAAACTTCTATCATTCTCTTTATAATTGGGCTGAGCAACCCAGTTGGCTATCCAACGACTCTCAAATAATGCAGTTTGCCTCATCACATACCACTAAACAAATTCTCCACACAACTATAACATCTTCAAAATAGCAAAACTCAATTTTTTCAATGTTTTCAAAAATAATTGATCTATTCTTCGGTAATATCTTTCATGGAAGGTTTACGTTGTTTCTCTCTCTCTCTAAACAACCTTCTAAAAGACTGAGGCAACTCTTGACAGGAGTTTGCAAGAAATTTCTTCCACGCAATGCCAGTTGCTTGATCTTTTAGATGTGGTTACCTCTTTAATAGAGAATGCTTCACAGGTTTGGGGTGGTTCCTCCCATACAGCTCCCAGAAAGTGTGTAGTCTATGAACCTTTGCCTTATCAACTCATCTGCTTTCTAATACTCTCCAATCACTTTCTGTCTGTCAAACTGCTGCAAAACTTTTCATATGTTATCGATATTACAATGGACAATGCTCATCTTAACTCTTCAGTTGTATAAGTCCCTTTTTGAGGAGACCCGGTGCGGACATGTTCTTCTTTTCTGCACAGTCTCTAATATCAAGCTATTGAACCTCTTTAATTTTTCTTTCTCCTTTGAATTGAACACTTTCAACGCCTGTGTTATTGATTACCTTTTTGTTAGAGACTGTCGACCATTGACTAATTTTCTGATTTTTATTTTTTCTCACGATGCTGGTGAATTTTTGGTTGTGTGAAACTCTGCTTTTATAACTATATATATCTTCTCTTCTTTATAATCGATTTTCATCTATCAATCAATCAAAATCTAAGAGATTGAGGTCGAAGGACCTTAGTAGGCTAATGAGCAGGTCGTGGGTCGTATCTTTCACTAAGGAAAGGATTTTTTAGAAATTAATCTAATCTGTTGTATCATAATTTAAGATCTTCACCTCTTGAAGCAAATATTCTATTTTTGCAACCATGAGAGTTCCTTTGAATAATTGGTGGATTCGGTTATATTGAAAAAAGTTTTAAAATAACGATCTCCTAATAAGGTGGATTTTGGTAAAAGCAGAAAAACTCATATTAATTTGTCATCTTGCGCGTACACATGTTCATTCAATGAATGTTAGAAATTGTTTTTAAGAGGCATGTGAAGTTTTCAACTGACACAGCCGAAGTGCTATGAAGTTTTGTGATATATATATATATATATATATCAATTATATATATATATATATATATATATATATTATATATATAATAGATATAGTATATATATATATAATATATATACTATATATATATATATATTAGTCACAGATGAATGTAACTTCACTGGTGAATAGTGTGAAAGAAATTAATTAATATGCAATTCGCCTTTACCACAGACAAAATTCAAAGGGGCTGGTTCCATCAGTCTCAGACATGTATTTTACTTTATCCACAATTCATTCATTAGCAAGATAAAAAAAAATGCTGCTGGAATCATACCAGTTTGGAATAAGCACAAGTGGTCAATTTTTTGAAATCTAGTAGTTCCTGCAATTGTAGAGGAACATCGACGGTTTATCTATACATATTAATGTCACTTCCAATGGAACAACATTAAATGAAAAGCACAATTGCAATTAATAGTGTGTAAGAATGTGCAGTTCTCTTACCAAAACTTTTAACAACAAATTTGCGTTTATTTATAATAGACACTTGTTCACGTCTAATTTAGAGTGCTGCACATCCGAGCAGTATGAACCAATTTCAAACATTTGTATCCAAATTCATTAACAACACCTAAAACAATAACACCCAATATTTTATATATATTTACTAATATATATATATTATATAAGTATATATATATATATATATATATATATAATTATTCATATCTATATATATATATATATTATATTATTATATATATATATATAATATAAATATATATATATATATCATATAATATAATAATATATATATTACCATTCAATGTTCTCTTAAAGGGCAGAATACCACTTGTAAGTCCACTTGAAAATAACCAAACTAAAACTGATAAAGGTTGTGTCCCGTTAATGTAATTCAGTCAAAAGACAAAAAATGAAAAATAAAAAATAAATAAATAAATAAATAAATAATAATCAATAATAAAAAAATATAAAATTGGGGAGGGGATTATTTTTAACAAGGCAATAAAATTAAATTATTACCATTTTGATTTTAAGGCCAGTTCCTAATTCACTCTTACGTGTTATATCTATAGCCTATATTCATCATTGTTTCTTCTTATCTCCAAGATAATCGTTTCAGGATTGTTTGTTTTTAAGTTTTAGTAAAATATTTAATATTTTTATAATAATTTTAAAAAAATTATAATAATTGCAATAGTTTATACAAGTTTGATATTTTTATATTTTTTAAATAGAGTTGTTAAGTGACGGTTTGTACCTTTAATATTTTTTTAAGTTAATTTTTGTTTTTGAGAATGAGAGATTTTCTGTCTAAAATGACGTTTGGGGATAAAGGGGAAAAAAAATGTTGTCCTAAAATGATATATAGTTTTATGTATAGTTGAAAGTCTGGGGAATGTAAAGATAAACTAGTTATATATATGATAATTAATATATATATATATATATAGTAAGTAATATTATGTACGTAGATAGCGTTAGTATTATATAGATATCTTTATATATATATAATATATATAATATATATATATATTATTTTTATAGCTCTTGTAGGTAATTATAATTAAAGGCCAATGGATCGCAACGACTTTTTATTTAGCGCTAATATCCACCAATCTAGCCCCGCCTGAGGAGTAAAGAAAGAAAAAATAACATAATAGTTAAAAAGAGAATGCGGACTGGCAGCGGAAATTAATAAATAAATATAACATAAAATCACTTTAACTTGTAATATATGAAAAAAAAAATCAAAGAAATCACTAAAATACATATATTTTAAAATCTCCAAAAAAACTGAATTGTTAAAAAAATGTGGGTAAAAAAGAAAGATATACGATAAAGTTTACTCTAAAATACAGTGCAGCTAAAAAAAATGCAATGAACTTAGGTTCAGATCTACCATGCAGTTTAAAATGAAAACTAATATAAAAATGAGCACAAAAATTCTACAGGGCAGCTTAAAATAAATATACAATAAAATTAGGGTCAGATCTACCATGCATTTTAAAATGAAATCTAATATAAAAATGAGCACAAAAGTTCTACAGGGCAGCTTAAAATAAAAATTGCTATACCATAGGATTTAATATACCATGCAGTTAATCAGGTCCGCCATGCAGTAAAAATACGATTAAATTTTATCCGATATTTAAAAATTATATGACCTCTTGTTAAATGGCCAAAATTTACATTAATTATGTTAAGTTTAAAATGCGAGAGGGAAATTGATTTTGCCAAACTTAAGATGCTTCAAAAAAAATTAAAAAAAAAATTATTATTATTGGAATTGCTTCTATTATGATTATTTTTATTTATAATTCTTATAGTTATTATAATTGTAGCAATAAAAAAAATATTATCACTATAATAATTATTATTATTATAATTTTTATTGTTATAAATATCAATATTATTATTAAAACTTTTATTATAATTATTATAATCATTATAATTATTAAAATATTTATTGTTATTATTAGAAGTATTTAGTAAAAGTATTATGGTTCATAGTTTTATAAATCTTAATTTTAATATGATTAATATTTATTGTTACAACTATTATTATGATGATTAAAATCATTAAAATTAATAAAAAGGCATTATTGTAATTATCGTTTTAATTATTTATAAAATGCAATATTTTTCTAATTAATTTTTTTTTTTTTTTTAATATTTTATATTATTATGATATTATTATAAAACTCAGAATTATTATAATTCATATTTTATGATAATTTTATTATAAATATATTCAAAAAATTATTTTTTTAATTATTTTGAGTAAAATTTTTGTTTTTGAAAATTATCTTTGTTATTTTATTGTGAAGTAAAATTAATTTTTTTTTTTTTTTTATTTATAAATCTTTCAATCTTATTATTAATATTATTATTATCTATTTTTATTCATTATTATTAATCATTTTTATTATTATTATTTATTATTAATATTGTATTTTATTAATTTTATTATTATGATCACTATTATTATTAACACTATTATTTTATTATTTTTGATTCTTATATTATTATTATTATTATTATTATTTATTATTATTATTATTATTATTATTATTATTATTATTATTATTATTATTATTATTATATCTTATCATTATTACAACTTATCATTAATAGTAGTAGTAGTAGTGTAGTAGTATTAATTATTATAAAAATTTATTTTTAAAATTATTTATGATTAAAGTTATCGGTATTATAATTATTATCGCCATTATAACCATTATAGAAAATTATTTCATATCGTACCTCTCTTATAAACATTATTTATTTTTTAATAAAATATTTTTATTACTACTATATTTATTTATATAGTTATTATTATTACAATATTATTATATGGTGATCACAATCATTATAATGATTAAGCTATTTATTATCATTCATGCTTGGTCTAGAAAGGAGATTAGGTCTCGTTATCTTCTAACACGTGCGCGCACACACACACAAGCTCAAGATTAATAAATCATGCTCAAATAAAGTTCTAACTTACCAAGAATCAAACGGTATAAAAAGAAAGGTACGCAAATCTTAAATTATTTGTAAATAATTTCACAACCACCGCAAAAAAAACAATTGTGTATATTTTGTTATCACTTATTTTCAGAATTAAATTTTCCACACTTAAACAACTTGCCACCGCTATTCTCAAAAGCCAACTCCAATTTTAAAATGATGTCGAATGAAAGATGCTTATGGAGACTGAGCGAAATTCCACAAAAAAAACGCCAATATCATGTTTTCAATGTTTTATATTTAATAAGGTTTTTGGTTTAAAATCATTAAAATAGGTAATAAAAAAAATTTGGAATATTAACATGTGACTACAGTTAAGGTTAATTACGTGTTAAATATGATAAAATAAATTAATGAATAGAATGAACGAAACTTCCCAAAATTCTTCGTTCCCACGTGTCTTCAAATCTGAATTTTGTTATCGTAATGCATTTTTCAAAAATCTTTTTAAAACAGTTTTAGAATGTACTTTTGTTATTCAGTAAATTATTATTATTTTTTTTTTTATCGGATTTTGACTTTTAAATGCATCTTATATAAATATTTAATAAATAGTTTGTGATAATATTAAATCTTGGTAATCCGAAAACGTTTAAAAAAAACAAAAACAAGAAGAATATTGATGGAGGGGGTGGAAAATTTTCAACGGAATAGCTCCTAATGAAAATTACGATTAAAGAACATTTTATAAAATCTAATTAAAATATATATTTTATTTTGATTAGATTGGTAATTTCTAATTAGGAAATAGACCCGGCTCGGGAGAAAAAAAAGAAAAGAAACGGTCTTAAAAAATGTTCTTTAATAGGTGTCAATGGATTCTAAATTTGGATAAATAGTTAGAGTTGCTTTAATGTGTAGAATGGATGTGAGAATTGAGATTTGGAAATGTATTTTCAAAGGTTATGTTATGATAAATTTCTTTTTGGGGTGATTATGTTGTTAGTATTTAAGTTATAAAATAAATGAAAAAAGAAATATTGAGCTTGATTATGTTGTTACTATTTAAGTTATAAAATGGATAAAAAATATTAAACTGATTATGTTGTTGGTATTTAAGATATAATAGAAAAATTAAAATGAATTTGATTATGCTGTTGATATTTAAGTTGCAAAATATATACCATACATATTAAGCTGATTAAGTTGTTGGTATTTAAGTTATAATTTGACTAGTACATAAAGTTTTTAATTAATGTTTCTTTGTCTTTTAAAAATTTTCTGGTTTTAATTTTAATTTACCTCTTTAGAAATGTTGGAGATAGTTTCTTAAAAATAATGTCTTTGATGGTGTTTGTTTCAAAGATGTTATTATGCTTCACATATGTTTTCAAATATGTGATGTTCCCCTGGGGGAGAAAAGAAAAGAAAATTTTTAAGTTGGTGGGGGAGGTCTTGGAGGTGGATGACCTCTACCTGCAGGAAAAGTTTGTTTAGGAGGTAAAATAAATTCTCTTTGTCCTCTCATAATAGTAGCAGGTTGTTGTCTGTTTCGTAATTGCATGGGGTGTGGTATGTCAGGATTTCGGAATGTTAAGGAAGGTCTGTAGGATGGATCATTCACCCTGGTGTCTGGAGGGGTAGGGGGAGATATTTCTGCTAAAGTAGTGGGTTGTGGGTGGACTGTTTCTTGAGAAGGAGCTCTAGGGGGTAAGGTTGGAGGTTCGTCTAAAGAAAATCTAGGAAGGAGTGGTGGTGGGGGTGATGTAAGTCTTTGTAAAGGTTGTAATTTTGGAGGGGAAGGTAAGATTTGGAAATTTTTCATAGGTGATCTTATATGTGCATGGGAGGATGCTTCATGGGAAGTGGGTTCTTCCGGTGGTATTTGTTGTCTTTGTAGCAAAGGAGGTCTGTATGGTGTTGGAGAATGGTGTTGGAGAAATTTGTTCTGGTGATGTAGTTTCTTCATGTGGGAATAATTGTCTTCGTTGTAGATTTTGTCGGTGTAGGGAAGGAATGTGTAAAGGAGTTGTTGGTGTAGTCGGTGGTTGACTTTGTGGTCGTTGTTGGGTTTGTGTTGGGAATATTGTGTTTGGTGGAGCGTATATGGTATGTGGTATGTTTCGTATGGGTTGTTGGGGTATTGTAATTTGTTGAATTTGTTTTGGAGGAGGTCTTGTTTTTGTATGTAGGTCGCCGTGGGGTTGTTGTTGGGGAAGGGGTTGGAAATTATTTGTAACTTTAGATATTTTTACATTATCCCTGTGGACAATAAAAGATTTTGAGGAATTTAGACATTGAAGTAACAGTTTGTTATAAGGAACAAACTGTAGGATTCTATAAGGACCTGTCCATTTCTGGGCAAGTTTGGGGGTTTGTTTAGGCTTTAGGACGTTCAAGATGTGAACTAAATCGCCTATTTTCATTTGGATAGCACCAGATTTAGGTAGTTGTTTTAGGATTTGTTTTTCTGTTTCTGCTTGTAAATGTTCGCGAGCTTGGTCTCTAATTAAGTGGGCTCGCTCGGCTATTTCGTCAACATAATCATTTATGTACTTACGGGGTGGTTGTGTAGAAGTAAAAGGGGATGAATAGTTTGGAAGGTCCCAAGGAAGTCGTTTGTTGTAAGTGTAAAGGAGGAAGTGTGGGGAGGTACCGATGGCGGAATGGTAGGTTGAATTTATGGCAGTTTGTGTGAATGGAATGTATTGACCCCAGTCATTATGATTGGTGTTGACATAGTGTCGTAGATAATTGCTTATCTTATGATTTTCTTTTTCAACCAATGCATTACTCTGGGCGTGTCGCACAACTATGTTAACTGCCTTAATTCGCCATTGGGCACATATCTCTTTAAAAAGTTGGGAGGTTAGTTCCGGTGCTCGATCGGAAATAATTACCTCTGGAGTAGAATGGCGACAGATTACCTTCTAGGCTAGCTGTGCAAATGTTTTGGTAGTATGTTTAGTGGGCGTTTGCTATAGGGAGTTTGCAGACAGTTCAGACGCATACCTAGGTAGCAGAGATCATTTCATGCGAAAGGATATATTTTTACCGATGAGGTGTATGGATGTTTAGAGCATTGTGGTAAATGATCGAGAGAGTGGTGACTAATGAGTCTGTAGTGGATACGGGCATGTGAAACGCGCAGCGTTCATGAGGTGAGAGGGGTGAAGGTCGCGTTTTATGGTGGGCGTCTTTTTTGGGGTATTTAGGACTCTAGTGGTGTGATTGATCGTAGAAGTCATAGCAGTCTGGATATATCGTAGGAATGTGAGTGCTCGAGCGCGAGTTAAGGTTAGACTATGAGCTCAGATCTTGTATGACAGGTGTATGGTGGATGATTATATTAGGTCGGCATTGGGATCGGAGTAAGTGCGTTGAGAGTGGAATACTATGGTACGCTGTGACTGATAAGGAGCATACTAGTTGAAAGGCAGAGCTTGTGGCGCTGTTGTTTGTGCGCTGTGTTCGAGAGTGCTGGGGCTGTTCAGTCAGAACAACGATAGAATAGAGGACATGGAGTGTTCCGATTAATTGCCACACGATGGGTTAATATGATGTTGTCTGTATACAAATGCTCGCTAGACTGGAACCGTTCTCTAGCTGGTTGCATAAGTGCAAATGTCTGATAGAAATGGGGTACGTGTTCAGCAAGAGTGTCTTGTTCGGAAGAGGTTTGTTTATAGAGATGATCGGTTTGAGCGCATAATTCATGACGAGGGTTTTTAAGGCGTTTTACAGTCTTGCCTAGCTTGTGCTGTCATCTCGTTACAGTATTTTCTATAGTCAAAGGATGTCAGAGGTTCCAAGCGTAAGATAGTACGGATCATTTGTATCGTGCCAAGAATAAAGGTAAGCCAAGGAATGGAGGAGGATGTTTCTACTTAATAGTCGGAATAATATTAGCTTTGCCTGTTTGTAATAATCGTTGGATTAAAATGGGCTATGAATAAATTCCATCTTTCTAAACGTCCTGTAAGTTGTTTATGACGTATGAGATGGATATGCAAATGGGGTTGGTTATCGTGATAAATTGTAAGCGGATAACTCGAATACGGTTTCTTAATTTTTTGACAACGCAAAGAACTATATGCAATGTGCTCTCTTGTTTCGAACTGAATAGCTTTTTATCAGTTCAGCTTGGGATTTGTTTAGTAGACTCGTGGAAGGATGAAGGGACGTACATGGCTATTTCTTGCTTCATATGCTGACGCTCGTCAGAATTGGGTATAAGGGAAAATGCACCGAGCCCTAGGTTAGACGGCAATAGTGTTGATTATATCCAATCCTATTGCAGGAGATTCGAGGTGAATCTAATTGGGTTGAGTCACTTATCCTGTGTATAAGCAGAGTATGATGAGGGAAAAGCTCTTTGTGTCAGCAAGCCTGGATACATCTGTCAGGGAAAAATGTGCATTCTATTTGGTAGTAGATATGTATGTATAAGCAGGGATTGTGGCGACAAGGACGGAGTTAGGAGGTCGATCAGGTGATTTAAAGTAAGTTGCAGAGAAACGCAAGCACGTAGATGCGGGATGTTTTGCTGCTACGACTTAGTAAGGAGGTTGATGAATGTAGTAAGAGTCTGGAGTTTTATGGGGTCAGGTGAGATTCCGTCTTTGGGGAAATCTTTAAATACCCAGAAGAAAGGAGGCTGTGTATGTCATTTCCGAAACTACATTTAGCAAGTTTTGATGCTTCATCTTATTCTTTCTAAGAAAGATTGGAAACCTTTCTAAGTCCGAAATGTCTTTTTAAATGTTTTCCCCAGTATTAAGACATCAATCCAAGAAGACTCTGCATGCGTCCACCTAGGAGTGGGACAACACCATTCCATGTCGCTTGGCGAACACTGGGGTGGCGTTGGACAAACCAAAATTGAGTCTTGTTGGTGCATACTGACCTCGCGGAGTGCGGAAGGCTAGTAGCGGTTGTGTCTCTTCCTCGATTTCCAGACAATGGTAAGCGTCGAGAAGATGAGACTGCTGAAAATTTCTGGAGTAGAGTATTATTGATATCCAGCGTAGAGAGGAGTGTCGTGTCAATACAAGGAAGAAGGGAGAGGCGGGGTACGTATACGACCGTAATGCTTAGTATAGGTGAGATGTGGTCACTAGTTGTGTTATGGGTGTGATTAGATAGCGGCCACACTCTTGGAGTTGAGGACGAGAAGTGATTTTTCTTTGGAATGACGAGCAGAAGGGCTCGGAATGGGGACTCTGATTGGACGGAATGTACTTTTTGTTGGGCCGGACTTGACCCTATCGTTCCTATCATGGGTTCAAGTATTTTACGGAAAGGCGAACTGGTTGTTTCGGTACAGTACCTTGCGAAGTGCTTTTCTTTAAGTTGTACTGGAAAATTTTAGTTAACGGACAATGGGGACTTCTCAATCTCTAAGGCTTTAACAATCTCTTGGTAAGTCATTACAGATCAAATGGTAACTTCTAATGATCTGGATGCTTGTAATGTGGTAGCAGCAATCTTCATTGTTTTTTGCAAAAAGATTCCTGGACGAGTTTTTTTGAAAAGTAATTTCTAAGTTGAGTTGAGTTAAGCCTTTGAAGAAGTTGCAAATTTACATTTGACGTTTGGAGGGGTTGTCAAGATATAATAGGATTAGCCTGGTTAGGACGTATTGCGTTGAGGAAGGAATGTGAGAGGGCATCATATTTTTATTATGTCCACGAGAACTTGGCCGTCGGAGGCCGAACTCAGTACACTACCAGCAAAAAGAAAGTTGCTGATATAAGTGTTCTCTGTGGACAGAATAAAATTGTCAGGAGGAGAAGTATGAGCGGGGGAAGAAGCTTTAACAGAAAGAGTGTATTTAGAATAAGGAGCTATTTCTGTGTCTTCTAAAGTAGATAAATTATAGGAAACGTCAGTATCAATTAAAAGATTGTTAGGAGTAGAAATGTCGTCGGAGTAGAGGGGCATAGTCTCTGTATGGTTTACTTCTGTATGTTTAGCATGTATGCTGGGGGATTTCTTTTTGGTAGGGTATTGGTGGCTAAGTGGTATGGGGATAGTAAGGTTATTCGTTGTTACTTCAATTGTATTTTGTTGTGTTTGTAAGTTTATTCTTGGGTTATTTAGGAAATTTGTACCTAGTAAGAAAGGTGTACTAAAACCACAAAGATTGTCACATATGACTATAAAGTTAACTGGTATGGTTTCCCCGTGTAAAGTCAAGTCAAAAATAATTGTACCCATTTGGTAAAATTCTGAACCCGTGATAGAACGTAGTGTAATTTCTGTGGGTTTTAATGGTATGTCTATGTTAAATGTCTCTTCCATTTCGCAAATGAAAGAGTACCGGCAGAGGCTACTGTTACTACCGCTATCTAAAATCAGTTCTCTGTCTTCTAATATATAGTTTTTGTAATTTATATTCGCTTTTAAAATATACGCGGGTCCTATTAGCGGATTTGCTTTGTGGGCATTATTTAATAGGATTTGGCTATCATTAGTAAAAGCGGAAGATAAAGTAATATCTTGAGATGGAATTAGTAGAGGTTGAGAACTTTGATAGGAAGGACTAGTAATAGTGGTAGCAGTAGGAGTAGTAGTAGGAGGAGGAGGAGTAAGGAGGAATGGTATCTCATGGACAGAGTTTAAGTTCGTTACCGGAGTTGGGGGCATGTTATAATTTGGAGTAATTTTATCATCGTTCGTTACAATCGCGGATGCCGGTTTTTGCATCAAGTTCGAAAGGAGTGCGCTATTTGACACTGGTTTAGCGGATGCTGTTAGTAAATCGATCGTATCGTTTGGATTAGTTCTTTCATGCATTGTAGCAAGAGAGGTTGCTAAAGGATCCATAGGGTTAGAAAAATTCATGCTGTCTGTCACCGAAGTAGAGTGTGTAGTAGAGACAGTATAAGGATCGAAAAAGTTAAGTAGATCTGCAGTAAGCATAGAATCGGAAGTTATTGTATCCTGCACCGGGTGCATAGGTTCCTTAGGTATATTAATAGGATCAAAAAGATTTAGTAGGTCAGCAGTAGGCGTAGGATTGTTAGGATTCGTTGTATAACTACTAATGTTAGGCATAGGTTGAGGGTTAGGCATAATACTTTGGAAATGGGTAGGCATAGGTATATGGTTAGGCATAGTAGTTCCAAAATGGTTAGGTATAGGATTTTCAAGATGGTTAGGTATAGTACTTTGGAAATTGTTAGGCGTAGGTATAGCTTTTTGGAAGTTGTTAGGCGTAGGTAAAGCATTTTGGAAGCTGTTAGGCATAGGTGTAACATTTTGGAAGCTGTTAGGCGTAGGTAAAGCATTTTGGAAGGTGTTAGGCGTAGGTATAACATTTTGGAAGCTGTTAGGCATAGGTATAACATTTTGGAAGCTGTTAGGCGTAGGTAAAGCATTTTGGAAGGTGTTAGGCGTAGGTATAACATTTTGGAAGCTGTTAGGCATAGGTATAACATTTTGGAAGCTGTTAGGCATAGTGGTAGGAGTAGCTATAGTAGTAAACATAGTGTTAGGCATAGGTTTAGGCAAATTTGTAGGAATAGGTAGGATGTTAGGTATAAGGTTATGAGTAGGTAGGGTGTTAGGCATAAGGTTAGGAGTAGGTAGGATGTTAGGTATAGGGTTAGGAGTAGGTAGGATGTTAGGTATAGGGTTAGGAGTAGGTAGGATGTTAGGAATAGGGGTAGGAGTAGGTAGGACGTTAGGTATAGGATTAGGCATATTGGTAGGAGTAGGTAGGATGTTAGGTATAGGGGTAGGAGTAGGTAGGATGTTAGGTATAGGATTAGGCATATTGGTAGGAGTAGGTAGGATGTTAGGTATAGGGGTAGGAGTAGGTAGGATGTTAAGCATAGGATTAGGAATAGGTAGGATGTTAGGCATATGGTTAGGAGTAGGTAGGGTGTTAGGTATAGGGGTAGAGGTAAGTAAAGTGTTAGGTATAGGTTGCGGAGGTAAGGTAAAGCATAGTAGGAATACTATCTACTGAATGGGGGAGAGGAGAATGGTGTAGGAAAACATTATTAAAATACATGTGATTGTTTGTATTGAACAAGTGTTAGGATAGTGTTTAACCCATCTGTTTTCTTAAATCATAAGGTCTACCATCATTTATTAACACTGTGTCTTTTGTAAATCAGACAAGTGTTAGGATTAGTGTTAACCTCTGTTTTTCCTTAAAATTAATTATATCATTTCTCCCAATAATTTTTTTAACATTTTTGTGTTTGGCTAATCGGTCATTAGCCCAACTATCAAAACTTGTAGATGGATAAATGTGGGTGGCCCCTCACCGTTATCACATTTATTTACATAATTTTCACTATTGGGTTTTAGCCCATTCACCTGTGTTGTACTAAAGGTGTTTTGCAAGCTAAGTAAGTTAGTACCAATGTTAACATTGGTACAACCTCGGATATTGGTATTATCCGGAACAAAATTCTTTATATTTAGTGTACCTAACGTGGGGTGCATTTGAGAATTCTTATCATCTCTTATGGTGTGTACACTTTTATTGAAATTGCCTAATTTAAAAAATTTAATAATTTGCTTATTTATTTTTATTTTTTCCTCCTTATACAATTTTCTTTCACTTTATTAATTAAATTTTTATTAAACTTTTCTTTCACTTTATCACTAGACTCGGAGGGTGAGTCGTTGCAATTTATAATACAATTATCAAAGGAGGAAGGAGGTGGAGGAGAAAACATTAGTTGAGAAACACTAGGGAAATCACTGGTTCGTTGGAGGGAGTCAGAATTGGACTTGCTCTGGTCACTCTTTTCTAAAAAGGATCCTGTGACTTCCGAATTGTCAAAGGAGTTCTCAAAATTTCTCAATTGGGGAGGCATGAGAGCGTCAGGTGCTCTTCGTTTTCCTCCATAGTTGTGGTAGTTTGGGGCTTGACCTTGTCGGTGAGCCTGGTGAAGATATTGCTGGTGAGCTCTCGGGCGATCACCGGTGCAATAACTATTTAATGGTTGGGAAATTCTCCACTCTCTGGAGGAATCATCATGATTGGAAAAATGGTTGAAGATTGTCTTGGCTCTTCTTTTGTTTTGGTAATTGGAGTTCCATTCGGAAAAATTGTAGTCGTCAGGTGGACCCTGATTGTATGGAAATCTTCCATAAGAATGAGAAGAGTAAGTTAGGGCTCTTCTCCTATTGTAATATGAGGTTTGAGCGGTATGGTTTGGCTCGAAGGAAGGAGACTGATGAGGACTACACTCAGTCTTCTGGAAATGCCTTAATTTGCATTCTATGATTTGGGATGTTTTCTTCGTCATATAGAATGTCTCCGGACGGGGAAGTTAAGACTGGCATCACTTACTATTTTGTGATGGTCTTTTTAATGGAGAACGGGGCAATCGTTATAAAAAGGAATTGCCTGTAATTTTGTGGCTGTATGTTTGGAGATGTCTACCGTATTCTCCGGTAAATTATAAAATGAATGTGCAAGTGCAAGTTAAAAATAAAGAATGTTTCACGTACCGTAATGCGAACTTCACCTATCGCTCTTCTGCCGATTCAACTCTTGGCGCGGTGGTAAATCCCCAGAAAGGTAATTTTCTTCTTCAGGTTACCGGAAATGTCGCCAGTTTTATAACCTCTTTGTAGGTATTATAAATTAAAGGCCAAATGGATCGCAACGGAATTTTTATTTACGCTAAAATATACCACCATCTACCACGCCTGAGGAGTAAGAAGAAAAATAACATATAGTTAAAAAGAGATCGGACGTGGCAGCGAAAAATTATATAAATAAATATAACATAAAATCACTTTAACTTGTATTCATCATGAGAAAAAAATCCAAAAGATAACTAAATACATAATTTTTTAAATCTCCAAAAAAAATGAATGTTTAAAAATGTGGGAGAAAAAAAGATATACGATAAAGTTTACTCTAAAATACAGTGCAGCTAAAAAAAATGCAATGAACTTAGGTTCAGATCTACCATGCAGTTTAAAATGAAAACTAATATAAAAATGAGCACAAAAATTCTACAGGGCAGCTTAAAATAAATATACAATAAAATTAGGGTCAGATCTACCATGCATTTTAAAATGAAATCTAATATAAAAATGAGCACAAAAGTTCTACAGGGCAGCTTAAAATAAAAATTGCTATACCATAGGATTTAATATACCATGCAGTTAATCAGGTCCGCCATGCAGTAAAAATACGATTAAATTTTATCCGATATTTAAAAATTATATGACCTCTTGTTAAATGGCCAAAATTTACATTAATTATGTTAAGTTTAAAAATGCGAGAGGGAAATTGATTTTGCCGAACGTAAGATGCTTCAAAAAAAATTAAAAAAAAAATTATTATTATTGGAATTGCTTCTATTATGATTATTTTTATTTATAATTCTTATAGTTATTATAATTGTAGCAATAAAAAAAATATTATCACTATAATAATTATTATTATTATAATTTTTATTGTTATAAATATCAATATTATTATTAAAACTTTTATTATAATTATTATAATTATTAAAATATTTATTGTTATTATTAGAAGTATTTAGTAAAAGTATTATGGTTCATAGTTTTATAAATCTTAATTTTAATATGATTAATATTATTGTTACAACTATTATTATGATGATTAAAATCATTAAAATTAATAAGATATTTATTATTATTATTAGAATTTTAATTAGCTATAAAAATTAATATAAAAATTATTATTAATTTTATTAATATTCTTATTATTATTATAATTATTATTATTACAATCATCATTATTATAATTATATATATAATTATTAATATTATTATAATTATTATAAAAAAATTATTTTTATAATTATTGTGATTAAAATTTTTGTTATTGTAATTATTATTGTTATTATAATTTTTAGTAAAATTAATTTTATAATTCTTATTATTATCTTATAAAAATTATGATTATTATTATTATTATTATATTAATTTATTATTATGATTATTATTATTATTTTATTATTATTATTATTATTATTTATTATTGTTATTATTTATTATTATTATTATTCATTATTATTATTCATTATTATTATTATATTATTATTATTATTATTATTATTATTATTATTATTATTATTATTATTATTATTATTATTATTATTATTATTCTTTTTTTATTATTATTATTGATTTATTATTATTATTATTAATTATTATTATTATATTATTAGTAGTTAGTAGTAGTTAGTATTAATTATTATAAAATTTATTTTAAATTTATTATGATTAAAGTTTGTATTATAATTATTATGCGCCATTATATACCATTTAAGAAATTATTTTCATCTTTTAATTTAGGACATAAAATTATAACATATTTTTATAAAATATTTTTTATTACTACTATAATTATTTAT
>JABUQX010062011.1:42500-45000 GCA_015478945.1 Trachelipus rathkii
CCTTAAATCCCTGTGTGTGATGAGATAGAATTGAACACAGCGAAAGTTCCGTGTGTCGTAGAAGGCGATTACAGGGACAGTGGTAGCTGGGTTAGTTGTCCACTACCACTTATCTCTTGATGAGTATGCTTTTGCAGGCCTCGGACATGGTCGTGATCGCCGTAAGCGACCATGTATCTTTCGGAGATATTGCACGAATCGTTTGGGTACATGCAATGTCAGAGGAATAAATATCGAGGAGAAAAGGAGAGATGTGATGAATGTATTTAGAAAGGGTAAATCTGATTTGCTCGCTGTGACTGAAACAAAGACAAAAGGAAACAGTGAAGATGAGTGGTGTGGTGTGAAATGTGTATGTGCTGGGGTGGAGAGGAATGAGAGGGGGAGAGAAGGAGTTACGATTCTGACGAGTGACACGTGGAACAGAGCTATATTGAATTTTTTTGGGGTGAGTACTAGAATTCTAATGGTTAAATTTAAGTTTGAAAAGGTCAAGGTATGTGTGGTTGAAACATATGGTCCATCTGAGGTTGATGTTGAGATGAGTTTGACTTTCTGTGATAATCTGAATGATGTTTTGGATGGGGTGAGTAGGAGCTTCAGATTGATTGTGTTGGGTGATCTAAATGGTTGTATAGGTATTCAAAAAAGTAATGGTTATAACATGTAAATTTGGGGTGACGGGAGAAAATGAGAATGGTAGAAAGGTGATTGATTTTTGTGATGAAAGGGGTATGTGTGTGTAAGTAATACTTTCTTCAAACACAAGAGCATTCATAAGGATACTAGAGTTGGTCAAGTGGAGATGTTATCGAAGTGGAAAGTACGATTGATTTTGTTTTGGTGAATATGTTAAATCAGTGAGGGGGTTGGGTATGAGATTATTGGAACATTATGTTGTTTTATGCAAGATTAAGTTAGTAGGGGGCTTGGGTGGAGAGGAAAGAGGTAAGGAAGGAAGTGGGAAAAATTAAGAGTGCGAAGTTAAGGGAACAAGGTAATAAGAAAAAGTATTGAAGAGAGCTTGCAAATAAATCAGTTGAATGTGAACAAGATGAAATCTAACAAATCTGGACGTAAATGAAAGAAGGGTTTGTTAGTAGTGCAAAGGAAGTATGTGGATGTGCTAAAGTAGGAAGTAAGAATATCAACAGTGAGTGGTGGAATAAAGAGGTGATACACGCAGTTAAAAGTAAAAAAGAGGAATGGTTGAACGTACTGAAAGCAAATGATAAGGTCTCAAAAGAAAGATATTTGGAATTATATAAGGAGGAAAAAAAGAAGACTAAAAGTTGCATACGTAGGAGGAAAAATGAGGTAAATGAACAGTTTGGAAGAAGGATGATTGGGGACTTACAAGGAAATAGGAAGCTTTTCTTGAAGGAAGGGCGAAATTTTAAGAATGAGAGTAAGGAAAATCTGCATAGAACAATGAATAGTGATCGTGATTTCGTATCTGATGAAATGGATGTGAGGAGAGTGTGGAGGGAACACTTCGAAAATCTGCATAACATTGGCAGTAAAGAAAAAGTGATAGTAAATGTGTTTGTAGGTTTAATGGTGCAAGGAGAAATAGGGGTTTTGGGGATGAGGGAGGAAAAATTAGCAGGGTGAGAAAGTTGATGAATGATAAATCTGCAGGCATAGTGGAATTACTGTGTGAAAATGATCAAGATGGAGGCGAGATTGGTGATTAATGGATTTGGAAGTTGTGTAACAAAGCGTTTATGGATCTTATAGTTCCGAGAGATTGGTAGGAGAGCAGTAATATTACCCTTATATAAGGGTAAAGGAGATGGGGAACTGTAGGAACTATAATATGCTGGTATTTTGGTCGAAAGAGTACGTCGAGTGACTGAAGGACTGATTGGTGATGAACAAGGTCCATTTAAAAGTGTTAGAAAATGTGTGGATCAATTTTTTACATTGAAACAAATGATTGAGACAATGAAAGAGAAGAAGAATAAATTATATTTAGGTTTTGTGGCCTTGCAACAGGCGTATGATAGGATTAGTAGGGAAGCTCTGTGGCAGGTGTCAATGATATATGGTGTTGGTGGTAGGCTTCTGAATGGAATCAAAAGTATGTATGACGATAGTGAAGCGTGTGTAAGAATAAATGGAGTAGAAAGTGATTGGTTTATTATTAATAGCGGAGCGAGGCAGGAATGTGTTATAATCTCCTTGATTATTTCATTTGTGTATGGATGGGGTTATAAAAGAATTAGAGGTAAGGGTGGCAGGGGAAGGAGTTAGAATGAGGAAGAATGGAAGAGAGTAA
Source organism: Trachelipus rathkii (assembly GCA_015478945.1). Classification (NCBI taxonomy): domain Eukaryota; kingdom Metazoa; phylum Arthropoda; class Malacostraca; order Isopoda; family Trachelipodidae; genus Trachelipus; species Trachelipus rathkii. Next base: position 44,782 of record JABUQX010062011.1, read on the forward strand.
GTGGTTCCCTGCTTATTGTATACTGAAGATTTGGCTTTGTGTGTTCTGATGTACCTCCGGAAAGGTTTGGCATTCTAATGTATCTCCGGAAAGGTTTGACATTCTGATGTATTTTCGGAAACGTTTGGCATTCTGATGTATCTTCGGAAAGGTTTGGCATTCTGATGCATCTCCGGAAAGGTTTGGCATTCTGATGTATCTCCGGAAAGGTTTGGCATT
>JABUQX010062011.1:55000-70000 GCA_015478945.1 Trachelipus rathkii
ATAATAATAATAATAATAATAATAATAATAATAATAATAATAATAATAATAATAATAAAATAATAATAATAATAATAATAATAATAATAATAATAATAATAATAATAATAATAAAATATTTATGTCTTTTAAAACACCCATAGTTATATTTAATAATCGGAATAATCGATTCCGCTGTGTAATAGTTGCAGAAGGATATTTGGTTCACAGTCCAAGAAAGAAAGAAAAAAAAAGAATAATGAAATTATAATAAGTATTTTTTAGTTTATTGGGGAAGTCCTTATATTCATATGAACTAATTTAATTAATTAAAGTATATAATAAATATGAAATAGCAAGAATATCATAATAACTTACTGCTACATTACAACAATATTTCTTGGTTCAAAAACATGATAATGGTTCAATTTTAAGACTCATATTTGCTTGAACTAATTTTTTGTAAGCTTTCAGTTCATCCAAATACTCGTCAGTGTTCACGTTGTAAATTGCAATTACATCAATAAATGTTATAATAGTTTTAGAAATTTTGCTAAAGCACGCTATATTCTTCTACAAGTTTAAATATTATTCATCTTTGAGCGCACTATACAATTATAAATAGTACATTAATTTTAATTATTAAATAATTATTTTCGATTATTTCTTCAAATATATACGATTTTAAACATAAATTTGTAACAACCTTTATTGAAGAACAACACAGAAAACCTTACTGTACTTCAATAAAGGCCATAACCTTTAGTAAAGAACAGTATGGTATAATGTACGCTCTATAAGATTTCAAAATATTTGTTCCCTTCAAAAGTTGAAGCATTTTTTCCACAAGGCCATGGAAAGTTTTTTATGTACAAAAAGGTTTTTTTTTTTTTTTAATTTAATTATATGCCACTTTGGTTTGTCTTATCCAAATGTTAAATTGAACCAAATCAATTCTGTCCCGGTGTACCTCATATTAACGATATTACCAAATTACCGGAATCCAGTTTAATATTAACTAAATGTTGCTGTTTAATTATAATGAAGTTCAGGAATAAAGCATGCTCTCTTAAGAGCAAAAAATAATCTATATGCCCAAATATGGGACAGCTGTGTCATAAAAGAAAAATGTGTTTGTAATAGGAATACTAACAAATAACATAATTTGGAAATCCAGCGCCACAAAATCGGTCGTTTTGTTTGCCCAAGTCATCAACAGCTCCTGGAATGACGACGAAATCTGTCCTACACACCCCGGAGATACTTGACGAAACAGGGTCACCTATAATAAAATAGGTATTTTAGTGAATTATCTATTTGTTAATTTTAATTAAAAATTATTAAAGAAATTATATTATAAAAAAGGTGAGAATATATATATTTTTTATTTATTTTTTAATGTTTCATCAGATTCTGATGAATTAAACGCGAAAAGAAAGATTTTTTCAACTATTTCCAATTGTAAATTAAAAATGAAAATCGATTCATATAAAACAAAATTATATTCACTTCAAACTTTCTCATAACTTTTCGCTCAATTAGATGTAATTATTTTTATATTTTTATTTGGGGGGGGGGGGAGGAAGAAAAATAAAAATTCTTGCCCCATCCGCCCCCATATTTGTTACCCATCAAAAAGCTTTGAAAATTAATATCATCCCAAGAATTCCACTACAGGAAACTTTCATTCCTATTTCAAACCACCTTCATATTAATGTATCTGAGCACATTAATATATAGATATAGTTATATATATATATATATATAATATATATATATATAATATATATAGTATATATATATATATATTCTTATATATATATATATATATATATATATATATATATATGATCATTATTAATTCACGAGTTTGTATCATTTTATTATAATTAATCAACACAATAAAATGTTATAAAAATTATATATCTGCATGCATTTGATTCAAATCATTAATTAATTAAAGCATAATTAAGCTGATTTCGTTTTGCTACTTACTCTAATTAAAATCCCCCTGCAATAGCCCAAGGCATACGTTCGAGAGATGAAAAATAAGAATTGTGAAGCTCGAAGTCATCCTCCTGTATGTTTTCGAGTTCCCAGCAATGTATGCTAACATTAACCATACAGCTATTGAATGCAAACTGCCATAATTGTCATGTTTTACTATCTGCTCTAGTGGCTGAGTTTAAAAATAAAAAAATATACATTGTATAAGGCAACTTTGTGTATTCTAACTACTACTACTACTACACTACTACTACAATATATAAATAATAATAATAACAATAATAATAGATACATAATAATAATAATAATATATAATAATAATTATATTAAATAATAATAATATTTAAACCTTTATAATTATCGTCAAAGCAAAATATTTATGTTTTAATCAATATTAAATGAAGAATAAAAATAATAATAATAATAATAATAATAATAATAATAATAATAATAATAATAATAATAATAATAATAATAATAATAATAATAATAATAATAATAATAATAATAATAATAATAATAATAATAATAATCATTATATTCATTTATTGGCAATGAAACAAGATTTTCTAATTTTTTTGAGTTTTTCATTGTAAATTCAAACGATAGAAAAAGCCAAAGAGGATTTGAATTACAGTTAAAGAAAAACAAAAGAAAGAAATCAAAATAAAACTTTATTTCCATTACAAACCTTGAGGAACCAAAGTTTCATCAATATCTTGATCAAAATTGAAAGTACTGACAGTTCCTGACGTTTCAGTAAAGTACTGCAGGCAACCAGCGGGTGCTTCGGGGGGAGGAGGGGGGAATAAGAAATAATTAGAAATAAATATAATATAATAAATAATAATAAGAATAATATTATTAAGAAATAATATTAGTGAGTTATTTTATAGATTACGAGTTCTGGAGAATATTACAAATAATAAAAATTCACCACTCTGGATAAAAATGACTTTAGTATATCTTTCTTTCTTTATATTCCTCTTTGACCCAGGATTGGAGGGGGGCGATGAGCAACATGCACCAAAAACAAAATAGTTAAGTAGAAGAACTTGACGTAAGTGAGAGTCTGTTGCAGCCAAAAATCCACCCTAGGGTTTCACAACACCCTGACATACTCCCACTGTGGTATCTCGTCAATATAGGATTCATCCCCTGGAACAGGCACACAACCATACCCCCTTCACAAAACCCCACCATTCACATTTATTATGCACCTTTCTTCTCGCCTCTGCCAAACTTACATTCCTTTCCTTCCGACACTCCTTAACTGATTCAATCCACTTTCCCTTCGGTCTCCCAACCAGTCCAGGTCGATTCCCAGCACTATATATAAATCGATTGGACAAAAGTGACTAAAATGTTATCGCAAAATTTTAAACTCTGAAAAGACATTATTTACAAGAAAATAGTTTCACCAAGTTATTTTCTAATAAAAGAAACTAAGTTATTCAAAATAATTTCTTGAATTTCCTATGATAAAGTTTGATTTCAAAGTTGAATACTTTTTTTACTGACCATCTGTTATTGAGGAGTAGATTTCCCTGTCAGAAATTGCTAGGATTACTACCTAATCCTAGGTGGAATTGTTATCCTTGCCAAGACATAAAAGCATAAATTTGGATAAGAATAGAATATTGATCACGATATCTATATATCTGTTTTCCTGTTTTTCACTCGTCCCTTTATTCATTTATGGAAAAAACAAATAAAAAACAATTAGAGAAACAGGATAGTGTATATTATAAATCACAGGACTTTTCTAAGTCATTATGGCACTCAATTTATCAGAAAGACAGAGTTATTCTTCAATATTCTCTGTTATATGCGACATTGCTTTTTAGAATGGCCTAAAGAGGCTTTTCTTAACTTCATGTAAATGATCTTCATTACTTTCCCTAATTTTTTTAAGCGAGTATCTCCAAAGATACACGCTATATACGGTAATTTCCTTTGTAAATATACTGATTAATTAAATCACTGCAATATTGCTGCTAGTAAGTGGCCATTGGGTGAATTAACCGGCTTTATCCTTCCACATATCCTATGGTTATTCTGATATATTACCTGAGTTCTGAAAAAATAGTAGGTCGAAATTCTGTCTTTTTCAAGAGAATAAGATGTCTCAGTTCTCTAAGTATCTGTATACTGCTGTTTCTTGTTAACAGAATTAATTAAAAGTTTCCTGTGTCTCCATGTTGTCTAAATTATCACAACTTTTGACCAATCACTTGGGTATTTACAATTTGTGGATTAATATTAAAAAGAAACATTCTGTTTCCTTTTATTATCCCCTATCTTCCTCTTTCAGGGATAGGCCTTCTTGGCTTTACATTTTAACTTTCCAACGAAGTGTCCAAGTTCGTTAAAATATTTATTATAGAAAATTGGTCAATTTATTTTGTTTGTTAAAATACTTTTCCAGCTTGAGAAAAACTCACTTTAAATGTGAAAAAAATTGTAGATGTTATTAAACGTTCCTGAAAAGCTATCTTTGGATAGAAGAGAGAGTTCACTATCTAAAAGAGTATGTACAAATTGTTCATTTACACGGTTGATCTTCATTAAAATGAGCAAACTAAGTAAATATTCTACAATTTGTATATAAATCTCACTGATTTATAATATATCACTACAAAAACATATATCAAATACTTATTCAGATAATAGGAGAATCTATTAAAAATGAATAGAAACTATCTGTTCTGAATATATGAATCTTAATTGTTGGATCATATCAATAATATTACCTAAGATATACTAAAACCAAATCAATTGGATTAATAAAATAAAAATTCTTAAGTCTCTCTCTCCTTTTTCCTTATCCTACAAACTATGTAGGCATGAGACCATAGGTTTATTTAGTTAACATTTGAATAATATAAATAATTATAATAAAACACTTTTAGTGATCGGTGGTCCATTTGAACAAGCGCTATGTGGGTCTTATCTTGTTCTTGTCAAAAATTTTCTGGTAGATAAGAGACTTCCAAAAGATAGAATTATTCTCATAGGGTCTGTCCACACTCGTTTAACTTGAACTATTTTAAAAAGAATATTGTCGTTTCTAGCTGACTTCATAAGTCTGACAATTCATAACATATAAGCTCTGCTTTTGACTCGTTCCACCAAAATTCTTCTAACAATTCCGTCTTTTGGAGTATTCAAAAGTTTATGAGGATAAAGTTTATTTAATGGTAAAACAAATCAAGCTTTGAAGTGATCTATTCTAAAGTTTATCGATATGAAGTTTGGAGACAGCAATTTTGACTAAATTCTTGGTATATCAGTGCAACATAATGTTCGTGGTAGTACTTTTATAACAACTAGTAGTGGTCGACACAATTTATTTCTCAAAGGAGATTAAGGAAAAATAAATTCTGTTTCAAAAACATGACACTTTTTCTTTAAAGTTCCTTTTTTTAAAAATTTTTCTAGAATAAATGTTATTCTAGTTTACTAAGAATAATGAAATTACAATTTAATCTAAAGTGCTTCGATATTCTTCTTCTATATAGAAGCAGAATTAATTTTCTTGGTCTGAACCTTCATAATAATACTTGTTGAGAGTTATCTCAATCTCTTCTAAAGAAAGAGTTTTATTTTTGAGTCTTATCTCCTTTTCTTTCTTGATTTATTTGTTTGTTATTGCTGTTCTTTTTTACTTCCTTTCTGAAAAGAACGTCCTTTCTATTGAGTTTTTAATGAGATTGCTTCTTTAGAAATCTACCTTATGCTGGTCTATTGGGCTGATTCATGGTGGAATAATTCACTTTTTCTTTCTTCAATTCACGCTGGGTTACAAAATTCTGATTTCTGGAAAGTTTAACACCTTAATTTCTGTTTTATTATACTATATATATATATATATCATTTAAAATATATATATATAAGGTTTTACTAATATGGTTTAAATAATATTAAAGATTTACAAAGTCGCTTAAGCGAAAACAACAATTTTCGAAATTTCTGATTTTCTACTTGATTGCTTCTAGGTCCCCAGGATCCTATTTTCCGTATTAATTTTTATAAATGTTTACTTCTAATTCTTAAAGCCGTATATATATTGATATTTATATATTAATACTTGGTGATTTTTATTGTAAGAGAAGGGTTGTTTTCATGGAGCTTATCAGTGTGAAGCACATTTAAACAATTTTGAATTTCCTTTTTGGTTATATTTACCTCTTTCTCTTTCTTGATGCAATCTTTCTTGATCAGAGAAAATATTATTTTTAATTTACTAATTTTTTTACTTGAGAATTATACTCTCAAATCAATTCTTCATCATTTAATCTAAAAAATTTATTAAAAATGGGTAATTGTCTGTTGTTATCACCAGTCTTCCTTCTGTTATCATAAATGTTATACTGCGCTAACAGACACAGCGCTTTCATCTACATCTCTTTATGACTATATTATTCTTTATAAACTATTGAATAAATTTAGGTTGAGAATTTATTCTGAAAATAGTTAGTTTGTACACTCTTATTTGTACTTTTGTACTTGCTTTTTTATATTTGTACTATTTTAACGACGAGTTATGCTGTCTTATGGCTAAAAAGAAGGTCTGTTCACCTTCTTGCTAAAAGATTCAATAAATCTTTAATAGTAGTGGGTGGAGATCATTCTCATCTCCTTTCTTCACCCGAATTTCTATAAGCATCAGTAATGTTTCTGGTTCTCTCTTCTTATTGATTCTACGGAGGGTTTGATCAATCTTAATATTCACCAGACAATGGTCTGAAGAGATTTCGTAGGAATTCCATTTCACTGAATCTCCTAATATGTAATCTATGAACGTTTGTCGTCTCATATGTCCCTCGGAAGACATATTACTATCTGTGTCTTCCCAACCTACTTTTATTATAATCGGTTAAATATAGTTCTGGTATTCCCGTCTAACTAAATACTCAAGCTCCTTAGGAGGACAGTTCTAATTATCGTAGCGGGAGGATTAAGGCTTCGTGCACTTTCGACAATATTTTGCGTGCCGGTGCGTAATGGCAATGAATTTTGGCTACTAATTGTGCCTAAATGATTTATTGGAATACAATAATTGTGTTATAATCATGATCTATCATATGATCATTTATGAAGAAGCTTCAAGCTTTTCAGGCAGGTGGTGATGCGTTCATCACTTTTGAAAATAAAGAGAACGAGTGATGGATCCGAGGGCACAAACAAAAAGTATAGGTTAACTAACTCTACCATGTAAATATTTTTTAGTTCATTAAATTTAAGCAGAGTCTTGGAATTACTAAACTTTACCAAAGGATGTATAGGCTTAGTCAACCAGCCTGAGAATCTTTGGAGAAATATGAGGGAATGCTTTCTTGTGAAAAGATGAGATTATGTCCAAAATTAGTACAGATAAATCATGGTTCTGAGATTATACTCGGGATCATAACGCTTCTATTATCGATACTTGAAATCCATACGATATATAAACTATTAGTTATTCTGGTCCTTAACTACCGGAATTCGCAAATAGGCGGGCTGAAAGCGCTTCTTATCGGTGAGTACTTATTGTGGTTAAATTTGTAATCTTCGCATGTGTAAACGATTTTACTTCTCATAATGTTGAACCAGGACTTTCACGATCATATTTTCATTGATGACGAAACACCTTTAATCCGGCGAATACATAAAATAATATGGTACTGATATTCACTGATCTGGTTCTTCTAAACCATGTTCAAAATGGCAGACCATATATGCACGAAACGCATTTTAGAAGTCTTATTCTTCTCGTAATGTGGTGCGACTCTCATTTACTGATAAAGGATTGTCTTATCTCTCTCCAAAAGGATTACTGAGTAACTTCTGTAGGACTATTTTTCTGATGAACTCATATCTTTCAATCTTATTCATACATCATTGTCATCTGACTTTAATAGAAATCTTCATCTGACTCCTCTTCCTCTTAAATGTGATGTGATTTTATTGGCTGTAGAGTCACGTTACAAAAGGGGAATATAGGAATATACGGTAACTATGACATAAAATCCACTCTCATTAAACACAGCGTGTCCGGAGGCGCATGAGTAAGGTGTTCTTCTTTGACTTAAGTGTTCCTGTGTATTCGGGATTTATCCCTTATCCTAGGTGCTAAAGTCAGCTGTGGGAGTATTCACGTATGTATGTTCTATACTCATGAGCAACCGTAGGGCCATTCTGTATCGCGATGCTATTGTTCATCAAATAACATATCGATATTATTTTCTACTGCTTAGAAAAAGTTCTGCGCTTGTTCTTCGGCTAGATATGCGTGGTCACACAATATAGGACGGTGTTGGAAGCCCATAACATAATACCGGAGTTACCATTTTATGTTGAGAGTCTTTATAGCTAAATCTATCTCATGTAATACCGGGGATTAATGTAAGGTAACAGGTTCATCACTATTGGAGGCATCAAATACGAGGTATCCGTATAATATATCATCTTTCTAGTATCTATCATTTCGTACCATGCCAAATTCTCCGAACGTTAAAAAAAAAAAGTTGTTTTGTCAAAGCCTTGTGATTGGTGGATAATGGAAAATTCCATTTAATGGGGAGGAGATATTTATTTATTATTATGCAACTTATTTTATCGGCTCTTTTATAAAAATATCAAGATATACGATTCTCTTTATTATAGATGTTCCCATAATCTGTGTGGCAGGTCACTATAAGATATTTCAAAGTTTTCAGTGCGTTTTGTAAAAGTACGTACTTGGTATGAATTTGTTTATTTCCTAATATAAGGCGTCATGTCGTTCTAGCACTGATATATGGTTTCGTTTATTCGGATTATTAACCCTATCAAATATGAAAAAAGTCTATTAATGAGATTTCTTGTATAAGAGATATCGTGTACACTTCAAGAAGAGAGAATTCGTGTGCAATACTGGGGTTTTCGCAGAAAAAACGCTTTTCGATTACCATTCAATGTTAAGCTTTAAATTACTCTCAAAACACTGGGGAATTAGCAATATTTAAGGGTTTATCAAGGTAGGTTACTATTCCTACTAAAGATACCGTATGAATGAAAAGTACGATTAAAGTTTCTATAATCGGCAGTTATTTTCCGAGAAAACACTTATATGATTTAGTTATTATGTTTGTGACAAAATAAAATTATTTCCTTTTTTTATAAATTAATTTTTATACATATTCCGCACTAAAATTTAACTTTTACTTAATAGAATCAGTTTTCATTTTTTGTTATTGTCCTAATAACATTGTTCCCATCCAACCATGTACAGTGAAGAGTGCCAAGGAACAGGTCAACGTTTATCATTTCATGTGTTAATTTACTAGTGGATTTAAAAGCTTACGTCGAACAGAAAAGATACTCACAAGAAGATCGTTATAATGTTTTCTAGAATTAATTAAAATATTTATAAGTGTCTGATTACAGTTCTAATTACACTATTACTATTGTTCATTAAGATCGGTACTAATTAATATTAATTACGAGTGTCTCTCTTAGTATTATGTTAGATTACTGTGTGTTTATCCCCGGACCACAATTTTTACGAAAGAGAATGTAATACAACCTTAGTCTGCTGTGAAGTTTCGGGTATATACCAGAAAGAATAGGGGCTAGACTAATGTATCGTGCACAATGAGTGTAGATGGATGAATCCAAATTAAAAACTTAGTTATTAACTCATCAGTGTCTTCATACGGATATTAAATCCTCTCTCTATTACCTCTCCAATATCTCTATGAGGTTGATCCATTCCTTTATTAGTACAGTAGTGAGTCATAGCTAATACAAAATTAATAAAGTCGATTCAAATAAGGTTTTCTAAAGTGAGAGATACTTGGAACTTAAGACAGATGCATAAATATTCAGCCATTGATAATTTTTCACATATATGTTCATTCCACCCTATTTACAAGACATAAGTTCCCCCTCTAAAAACAAATGGAAAATTTTAGATTTCTTAGAAAAAAGTATAAAAATAAATGATATACTCTCTTTAGACAACATTTTAAATAGTGGCTTTTAAGTCGAGTTAAAATACCGTCGAATAGAGTAAGAATAAATATTAATAAATATATTCCTTTCACTTTGATCTTTCTTAAGTCTTTATTCACAATAAAGTTCTGGGTTTGTTCTATAAAATGAAATATACGAATATAAATATTTTCTATTTGTTGCTGTGTTACTCAAAAAGACAGTATTTTAGTCTTTTATTTAGATCTATAAACCTTTTAAGAAAGAAGAAATATGTGTGTTGCTGCCAAAGATATGTCTCGCTATAGGGCTCATGTTACGGTTAGTTCTTGACTCTTTCTCGGCTATCTTCCAATGCTCTTCAAATATAGTCTCGGAAACCTTGATATCTTTCAAAATGTCGAAACTTATGTTCTTCAATATATAGTGTGAATTCGGGCTTGGTTCTTTCACAAAGTTGAACTTGGGGTGATCTCTATTCACGTGGCTAAATACTAGTGTTCTTGAGACAAGTGAAACTAATCGTCTTTTTGTGCAGAGAGAGAAAGTGCAACCTGATTGTTTCTTACCAGTGAACTATTTCTTTGTTCCAGAACGTGAGAAATGGCTAAGTTCCAATTCAATGATACCTGAGATTTATGACTCCGAAGTTCTGATATAATTTATTTCTGAGCGAACAGCTTTTGTGTTCTCTTGAACAATTGTGGTGGAGGAATAATTTTATATTTAAGATTTTGTAAAAAGGTTTTCTAAAGTAGACACTACTCTGTATCTGTATTTTCCAAACATTAAGAAAACTTAATTTTTCTTTGTTGTTGGCGTAAAATTATTGATTTTCATGTGTAGGAATAGAACATTTGTTCACTTAAACTGTTTGTTTACTTAGTATACATTCTTTCTCACTCGATAGTGGTTTCTATCCTTCGGGACCTAGAGAACAAATTCTAGTCTGTATCTCGGCGTTCTCATGGGAGGTGCACACTACAATAGAACCTTCGATTTGGTATTTTTGGATGTACTGTCGGATAGTTTTATTTTTTATTTTCTGGATAATAGAACAGGCGTTTTTAACTTTCTACTGACGGTCTCTGGTATTTCCCTGCGCATGACTTATGTCTAATTTTTTTTGCTGTAAACTTTTCTATATATACTACTTTAAATTGATATATATAAAAAAAACACCAATTTATATCTTATAACAGTGGTAAGATAAAACTCGAAAAACAAGTGATAGGTCTTATTTATATGTAAAACAAAAAAAACAAAACAACAATTCACTTTGGTTTTTTAACGGAGCATACAAAAAAAACAAATCGAATTTTGCGTTTTTTTTCTATTTTTCCACCAAATTTCTCTCTTTAGCGGGTAAATAAGTTATTTTCCCTCTTTGTTTTGCTGCTCCAGATTTCTAGGAAGCATTGGTTATTTTTTCTATAGAAAACAATTCTTCTGACTGATCGATGGCGTTATTTTATCTCTCTTTGTTTTGTACGATTCTTTTAAGTACCATTTTAGCGTTTTGAGCATCCAATAATCTTTGTGGTTCCTCTTCTTCCTCATCATAGTAATATAAGTCTTCATCAGCTGCTTGGACCATTCTATTTGAAGAATTCCATCTCACTGACTAAATTATTAAAAAAGACAGTGCCATAATTGATAGAAAAAATGCTTGGGATTAAAATTTTGCACGAGATAAAGATACAAAACAGCACATAGAGATCAACTTGAGCTTAGAAAGCTTTAAACCGTTATCATTCAAACCTCGGATATACGTTTCTGTATGGTGACGCTTTTTGGGGTGATGGGTTGGAACCTAAGAGTAAAGTTCTAAGTTCTATAGACATGCAATAGTATCTGAATTGCTTATATAAAAAAATTGAATTATCTTTATATTCACAAACATCCTACTGACTTAGACATTAGAAGTTATATTTAAATTATTTACAGAAGAATATTAGAAACTATTTTTATTTTATTAGATTATTCGCCTCTTATGGTATTTCCTTGCGTGTGGAGCTGCTGCGGGGCGGTGTGTTTTAAGTCACGATGATAGAAGCAGAGGAATTAATGACAACGTAGGTCTCTTAGTCGTTCCTAATGTACTTTTTAGTAAGGTCAACACTCTACGATGAATCAACTTTGTACATCGAATGTAGAGGTGCGTATTTCTTCTTCTCAGGAACAACAAGAAAACGTCCTTGGGTTTCTTAAGGGTGCGGCGCTGACGTCGAACTTAGTGAGCAATGACTGAGATAAGACTATAATTTTGTAGCGTTAATATGCTGGACGGTGTTTCACTGTTTGAGGGAAAGTCGCAACTTCATTCGAACCACTAATAAAGTAATATGAGGAGTATCCTACACACATTCATTTCTTTAGTGCTTTGTCCCTTTATGCTTTATATATTTCTAGGGCTTTTGTTTTCCCTGATACAAGTAAACGAGATTAGTTCTCCATTAAATTTAAGGTAGCTCAAAAAGGATTTAACTAATGCATTATGTATGGGGAAAACTGGTTTTACTTGACACTTAAATGATTCTCGAAAGTCTGTATATCAATTTAGTCAAGGGGCGGAGTTAAGAAAATTAAGTGTACAATTTAATGAACTTTGCACATAGTTGTGTACGTATAAATTAATATAGGTCATTGTATGAAGTTTTTCTGTACGTATTAATCAATTCTTCTTGCATCATAGTGTTCTGGAATGATTCACGAGAAAGAAGAGTGAGAGGTGAAACTCACATAACTCTTTAATGGATCACTGGTGATATTATTGGGGGTATATTGTTTGCACTCAAAAGTAAACCGAGAAGAGAGAAAGAGAACTAGAACTATAAAATGATTATTTTATCTCAGCGATTTGTTTATTACATGAATATATAAGCATTATAAAGGTCACGAAGTTGTCAGATTATTAACAAAAAGTTAGTTTTATTATCACTTTTTTAATTTTTTCCTTGACTTAGTCAAATAAACAAATGAAATAAAAATATTAAAAAATCTATGAGTAATTAAAATAGTTTTCTTCTGTTAATTCAGAGAAGTTTTTACAATTACACAGTTCTTTCATACTTAATGATGGATTGAGGGAAAATTTTTCCTTCTATGTAGCTGTTAATTATAATTGTTTGGGGTGGCATTCTAAGCATATTATGCCCGACTAATGTAATCTCAAACCACTTATTTATGTGTTTTCTTTTCGAAGCTTCTATGATCACAAAACGGTCTATTAAATATACACTTGACCGTCTCGCGCCGACATTCAGTAATAGAACACAACCCGCTTGTACATAACATCTCTATTTTTAAACTTTTAAAGTGTGAATAGTTTTTATTGTCGATTATGTTTAACTATAAATTTCTCGTACTACACGTATCTCGATGTTTGATAATCTCTTTTATCACCTTTACGGGAATTACCAGAGAGATTTAATATGGTTTCCAAATATTCATTAATGGATTTATTTTATTAACCTTCCATTGTCTGTTAAAGGTTTCACTAATATATCTTTCTAATTATTGAAATGGACTAAGTCGGTATACAATAAACTTCATATGACTACTGTATCTATGAATGAGACAATACACAATAGCCAATTGTGATAAAGTTGACTAAGGCTCTTGCACTTAAAACAGTATTTCACAGTAAGTGCGTAAAGTAGTTCAAATTATCACTTTTCCTTTAACGATGCTCTAGAGATTCTTGTAAATGATCGAATTACTTCCTCTCTAAGTTTGGAGATATATTAAGGTATAAAGATTATGACCTTTAATAATTACCATTCTCCACGTTGACCATAAGTCGATCGTATAGTTATACTACATATATTGATGGATGATACTTATAAATGTCCCGTCAGGAATGGTTTTTTTCAATTATTAATCACTTTATTTATTCGTCAAAAATAGATAAATGATCACGATAGTGATCCCATCCAAAAAAAAACCTGATTTAAATAAAATTAAATTGAACTAAAAAATCAATAAATGCCATGCAACATTAAATATATAAAATATTTATTCTTAGATAAAAATAAAATATATTTTATTAGATTTTATTATTTCTATTTTAATGAAGGTAAATTATAAATATTTTCTATTTAAATATTTCATTAGGTTTGCAGCAGTCTAATAGGGTGAGGTATTAGTCATATTTTAATTTCATTATTTATAAATTAAAAATTTTTTATGATCAATTAGTAAAAAAAGTTAGACAAATGCAAATGATGAAGGGTTTACAATATAATTATTTTTCAATTGATTTATTAATTAAGAATTAATATTAGAAATCGATTTGAATATATAATAAATTAATCACATTTATTTTCTAGATTGTAATATTTCATTCTTATTTTGTTAAAAACAATAATACATATTTATCAAAAGTAAAACATAAAGCTTCATTAAATTTATTGATGTATTTATCTTCTATTCTTATATATGTTATGAAATTTTATATTATTATTATATTTATTATTATTTATATTATATTTATTATTATTTATATTTATTATTTACTATTACTATTTTTATTATCATTATGCATTAGTTTTGTATTTGTTATTATTATCAATTATTGCTATTTATTCATTAAGACGATAACAACTCCGTGCCATTGTCATCATTAAACTTTAAAAGATTATTTAAATAATTAATTACTTATTTAATATAAGATCATATTACTAATAATCTAAATTCTTGTATAAGAATTTAAATTTATATCTCTTATCAAATTGATGTTTTTAAATTATTAATTAATCCTTATTCTGTCTGTTCCGGTGGATCCAGTAATATCTCTACGAGACATTGCTACTGTACCTTATATGTTTTGCATAGGAAATATTTTATTCCTTAAATTACAATTTATTCTCATGTCTTTTTATTTAATAATTTCATAGATTGATAATACGGACTATATAATATTTCATTAGAGGTATTATACTATATTATAGTTCATATGAATTATTCTATTATAGAGAATGATATTTATATTTATCTTAAATTGAAATGTAAATATTTGTATTATTAAATTTCTTTATGCTTTTATTAATAAAAATA
>JABUQX010062012.1:0-13206 GCA_015478945.1 Trachelipus rathkii
GATGTTGATCCTTATGATTGCCCAGATGATAGGGGAAGTGTAATTTGCAAAATTCTTTTAAATATATACATACTGTATGAATGAATGAAATATTAATTAAAGTAAAAGCTATAGGTAATCTTGTAACTGTAATTATTTAAAACAATAAGAAAATGATAGAATCAGTAAAGTTAGGTTAATCTTATGTTATTACCTGTATATTTATGATTGATTCTCTTTTACAGAAGAATAACAAAAGAAAACGTGATGGTGATGATGACGATGATGACGATGAAGATTTTACAGCTAAATTATTAGATCTCTAGAAATTCAGGAGTCATTGACACTCATAGGTACAGAATCAGGGTCAATGAAGAAAATGTATTCAACCGAGGTCTCGATATTGAGGATGCTTTCAGAAGGGTCATTCGTGCTGTTGTTGAACATTTAAAAAAGGAGGTGAACTATGGAGAATACAAAGCAAGATTTTGGTTTACTTTCAATGATGGTGCACGCAACGAATTCCATGTCAATCTTGCCCATAAAGATGTAAAAGATAATGATGATTTGGTATCAACCCTGTGCACCCGACTGGAGAGGGCCTTTCAGTCTGGAGATAAAGCCACGTTCAGCGATTTCATCGTCGAAGTCCAGGTATTACATAACCCTGAAGGGAGTGGACCCCTAATACCTGATCAAGTTAATTTTATCCACCGTGATCTTATCAAACGTCATTTATTGGGACTGTCGATAAATTTGCTATAATAGAACGGGTCTTAAAATGTAGGATATTTGTCTACAGAAACGATAAAGATGAAAAACTGCATGTGGTTTATAAACCCAGAGAAAATGATAGAGATAAAGATTTGTATATAATTGGATGGGATGCTGTTAATACTCATTATTATTACCCTCTCCCAACGATAAAATCAAATTAACAATTGGTAGTGTGAATCCTAAGAATATAACGGGAGAAATTTTTTGTAGACAATGTTACAGTTTTGTGACAAATATGGCTTTACATCTAAACAAGGAATGTGAATATTATAAATGTAAACAGTGTCTCACATATGAATGCGGGGGAAGGGCTGAAGATAATAATATTCCTTTAAAGTATTGCCCTGAATGTAATCGTAACTTTTATAATGAAGAATGTCTTAAGAACCATAGAAAAAACGATAAATGGGTGTGTAAGAAAATAAAAATTTGTGAGCTGTGTGATACAACGACAATTGCTGATAATAAAGGAGAGATGAGACATGACTGTGTGAATATACGTTGTGGAGTATGCGACGAGAAGTATAACCCTGATAAAGGGGCTCATAAATGTTTCATGAAAACATTGAAAAAGAAAGAAAAGGACTGGAAGGAAAAGAAAAATGTTTTTACATTTTTTTACGATGTGGAAACGTATAATCACAACGAGACTGATAAAGGTGACGGTAAATCAGTTGTTGACATGGTACCTTACTTACTTGTGAGCATGTTGGTTTGCTATAAATGCAGCGATAAAGAATTAAGAAATGAACAGTGTGAGAAATGTGGAACTAAACGTCAGGAAATCTTCCATTTGGATTTGAATGCTGAAAATGATACAGACAAATGCCCAGTGGATAAATTCATAAATTATTTATTCAGTTTTTCCAAAAAACATCAGAAAGACGAAATAATAGTAGCAGCTCATAATGGAGGTAAGTTCGACACGCAATTCGTGTTCAGTAAATTATTAGCAAGACCCGGTGCTAGTGTTATTTCTAGTAACCCTGTAAAACGAGGTACAAAGATCATCACTATGACAGCTCAGCATAATATTACGTTTAAAGATACTCTCTTATACATGCCCTGTGCTTTGAAGAAGCTACCAAAATGTATGGGGCTTAAAGGTGATGTAGCTAAAGGGTTCTTCCCTTATAGATTTCTTACTCAGGATAATGTAAATTATGTTGGAAAGATACCTGCTAGAGAATTATTTGAAACTGAGCGTATGGAAGAGTCAGAGAAACGAGAATTTAACGAATGGTATAGCTCGTTCGAAAATAGAGAGTATGACATAAAAGCTGAATGCACTAAATATTGTGTGCAGGATGTTGACATTTTACGCCAAAGTTTTGAAAAATTCCGAAAGATGTTCATTGATATGTTCCAAATAGATTGTTTAACGGAATGTTGTACAATTGCTTCATTATGTTTTAGAGTCTTTAAAACTCATTATATGAAAGATGATACTGTTGCTCATATTAGTCGACACGGTGAGAAAAATTATTCGTACGAAGGTATTCGATGGATAGCATTCATGGAGAAGTATACTGGCCAAAGGATAACCCATGCCCGGAATGGAGGCGAACGAGTGTTTAAACTTAAGAATAAACACGTGCATCCTGACGGGTACACTGAGGTTCCTGTTGTTGATTATACACCTATTGATGGAGATGCCTTTGTAGCCCTCAGACAGCTTCAAGTAGACAACCAGCTGAAACCCCGGAATGAACAGCGATGGATGGAAATGGATAAGGCTGCGTCTGTACCCGGTGCTAGACCTGTGGAAAAGAAACGCATAGCGTACTTGTTCCATGGATGTATCTGGCATGGACATCAGAGTTGTGAAGATGGCAAGCTTGAACATAGAGGTGTCTCTAGTCTCGACAGATATAGAACAACCATGCTGCAGGAAGAAGCATACAAAAGAGCCGGCTTTGAAGTTGTGAGGGTGTGGGAATGCGAATGGAAAAAAATGAAAGAGGAGTGCTTGGTGAGTATACTCAACGCTGACTCTGACGAAGAGGTTGATACGGAACTTCTGAGACCCTATGTTAATAGAATAGGTAATGATGTAGCCCAAATCATAGACTTATTATTGGTGATGCTCTTGTTTGGGGTCGTACAGAACCATTTTGTGTATTACTTCACCTCCCACAGACGGTAATACCAAAATTTGTTACTTAGATTTCACATCGTTGTACCCATGGGTTCAAAAATCTCAAGAGTTCCCTACAGGCATACCTACGACTTGTTGGAAGTGAAATTCCTAGCATTCCTGAATACATAGCGAACATGCACGAGAAATATTCGGGGTAGCTTTTACGTAGCGTTTTACTCCTCAAAACTTTATACAAAGTACATATCATTTTTACCAGGGAGGTATAAAGAAAGACTTATATTCACTCTATGTCGAACGTGCGCTAAAGAAGGATACGAAGGATTGTGCACTCACACTGATAGTCAACGCGAGATTAAGGGTGTTTACACAACACCCGAGCTAAAATTGGCTGTTGAAAAGGGCTACAAGATTACCAAGATCTTTGAAATTTGGAAATTCACACCTATGATCGGATTGTTCACAGACTACGTGAAAGCCTTCTTGAAATGGAAAACTGAAGCTTCAGGGTACCCTGAAGGTATCACCGGTCTCACAGATCCTGAACTTGACATTTTCATCGAGGCTTTTGAAAGAATTGAAGGCGTTAAACTAGATAAGGCTAATATCAAGAACAATCCAGGTCTCCGTTTCATTGCTAAGTTATGTCTTAATTCTCTTTGGGGAAAATTGGCGGAACGCGCACCATGCACAGAAGACATCATATGACATCATTTGTCACAGTGTCGCCGATGTGTATGCTTTAGTTAAACAGACCGATTTGGAAATCGTAAATGTAGTGGTGGCTGGACAAAAACATATAGTTTCTGTACGCTACACTGCTTATGCGTATAACACTTCAAAGTCTACAAATCTAGCTATCGCTGCGTTCACTACCGCTCATGCAAGAGTCAAATTGTACAAACTCATGGAAAAACTTGGTCAAGGGGTATTATATTGCGACACCGACAGTTGCATCTTTGTAGCTAAAAAAGATGAGATCGTACCCGAAACAGGAAGGTTTTCCTCGGTGGATTTTAGACAGACGAAAATCTGGTGCTGGTATTACAGCGACAGCTTTGTTTGCACTGGCACCTAAATCTTACGCGGGCGATACGGCACATAGATTGGCTTGAGAGAGAGCACATTCTGATTGGATGGTACCATCGATCATATTCTGAAAGCTAAGGGATTAACATTGAGTAATTTGAGTAGTGATATTATCAATTTTGACGGTATGCTGAAAATAGTGTTAGATAAAGTCGATACAGATGCTGATAACGAAGTGAGGGAATGGCTTATGGGTGCTGAAGAGTATTACAACGCTATAAAAGATAAGGACCTAACAGCAATTGCAATTAAACAAATGAGAGAAAAGGAAGGAGCTCCCACTCTTCATAATATGGTTTTCAATCTAGATGATTCAGATAAACCGTATGTGAATACAAACGGTCGATATAGAGAAGTTAATACTCCTTCAATGACTTTTAGGGCTACTAAGAAGGGCGAGGTATCAATCAGAAAAGGAACAAAGAAACTGAGAATGACTTCGACAAAGAGGGCTCTTATTATAAACACGGCTCGAACTATACCTTTTGGATACAGAGGTCCTCTCGAACCTCTATGCTAACTTTTCCTATGTAATTAATATATATATATATATATATATATATATAATGTATATTATGTACATATTATATATATATATATATATATAGGTTGAAGGTTATTATATATATATATATATAATATATTGGTAAATGTGTAAAAAAAAAAATTAAATGTATTTTTTTATTTAATAAATGAAAAATCAGAAAATAAAAATGATATACGATCCAGGCAGGTTCAGGATCTTTTTTTATCCATCTATCAAAGATGTCATTTTCAATTAAACGTTATTCAAGAATTTTTTTCATCCAAATTTAATATTAATAATAAAAGCGTAAAGAAAGAAAGCGTATTCACGATCTGGAATAATAATCAGTTTATCTTTGAAAGCCTTAGAGAGTGGTTGAATGCAATCAGCCTCCTCCTCCTTCCTCCTCCTCTCCTTCCCCTCCTCCTCCCCCATTTCTCGCGAGCTCACGAAACGAAGTGAACCTTTGTGGGTGGTCTGACGGGCGGTCAGACAGGTGGGCAGGGCGGGCGGAGCCGGGGGGGGGTATAATACTAGAATAGGAACATGTAAATAAATAATATATATGTATGATATATATATATATATATAATATTATATAATATATTATATATATATATATATTATAATATAATACTATATATATATATATATAATATATATATATGTGTGTGTGTAACAAACTAATTAATTTATTTATTAATTTAATTATTTATTAATTTAATTTTATTATTAATTAATTAATTAATTAAAAATTAATTTTATTATTTTCGAAAAAGAAACTTCGTTTTTTTCGTCGATAAAAAGCCGGAAATTTACTTCCGGTTTTACTTCCGGTTTTACCTTCCGGTTTCGGGCGGTCCGATCGTTTAGTTCCGGTTTTACTTCCGGCTATCCCAATATCCCGCCCTCTATATATATATATAATATATATATATAATATATATAATATTATATATATATATATATATATATAATTATATATATATATATATGATATATTATATATAACAGAGTGGCGGCAACATAAAACCGGCCTCCATCTACGAAAAAAGGAGTATCAATAATAAATCTACCGACCTGCGTACGTCAGGCTAATCCATAGTAGTATATAATAGACATAATAGGAACACCTTTACCTTAACGGTTTAATCTAACAGAGCAGAGATTTAAAGTCTATGTTCCGAAAAATGTTCTCACGTCAAGAACAAAGCAAAGTTCTGCACGTTTAAGCATGTTATTGAAAACATTTCTCAATAAACGTTGGGATGTTGGAAATCTCTTGACATATGTTGTTTTTCAATGTTCCAATTGTTCTGGAATTGTTTGTAAGTAGACTTAGATTTTAGAAATCCCACAAGGAAATAGTCCACATGGTGAGCAGGTCGGGAGACCCGAGGATACCACAAAACTTGCTGATGGTCTTTCCTCTAAAATCGTATGTAGGTAGTCAATGAAGATCCGAACGTATGGCAGGTCGCCACTATCTTGGCTGGAAATAGGCAATAACGGCTTTTCGTTTGGAGTTAACTGTGCAGAGAAATCATTATAGACCTTACCTGTAGGTAAACATTGGTATCCACAGTTTCATGAAGAATATTGGACCGATTATTCTGTTACCAGAAAGAGCACACCAAACACCAATTTTTAAATCGTGTAATGTCATTTGCAGGGATTCGTGTGGGTTCTCTGCAGCCCAGTGTCGACAGTTTTGAGAATTAACTTAACCCGACAGATTAAACCAAGCTTCATCCGTTGATTTAAAGAAGAGAAACGGATCAAAATTTCCCCAGCAACATCTCCTAGCAACCAATTACAGTAGTTTTACGCTTACAGACTTATCCACCTTCTTTTATTTCATCGACAACACTCACACGGTAGGGTTTCATTTTTTAAGCCATGAAGGATGCGTTGACATGATCTGCGTGATACTCCACATTGTTGTGATAACCGTCGTGTCGACTTGTTGGGGCTTCTTTGCATTCGTGCTGTTATGTCCGCCACGACTTCAGGTGTACGTACAGTCTGTTCCCTATTTCTCTTTGCATTGCCAACATTACCTGTTAAACGCCACTTTTTCAGTAGATCCTGAATTGTTGATTTTGCAGGAACATTACTGTGAGGAAACTCTTCACGAAACCTGTCACGAACAACTTTAAAGGATTGTGACCGCACATATTCTTCGACGATGAACACACGTTGATGAATGGAGTAGGGCTTGACTCACAGCTACACACGCTGAACGACGACTGATGTTCGTTTGAAGTATGCAAGACGCTGCGCACTTAGGGATGCCGCGGCGAATAACTCGGTTTGAGCTGGTTTTTATAATTTAAATTAACCCGGACGTACGGTCGTAGGTAGTTAGGTAAATATTTTATTGATAATCATTTTTATTGATAATCATTTTTTCGTAGATGGGGCCGGTTTTATGTGCGCCACTCTGTATATATATATATATATATATAATATATATATATATATATATATATATATATATATAATATATAATATATACTATATATATATCTATATATTATATATTATATATATATATAATATATTTTATATATATATATATATATATAATATATATATGTATATATATTATATATATATATATATATTAAGTGAGTCTAATTGCGGATATTGTGTGAAGTAGACGAACAAATGTAATATGTAGATATCCCACATGATATTCCTAGGGGTAGCATTCAAATATTGACTTACGTTCAGGGGATTATCCGAACGTAACCAATCGCTTCGTGATATCACAATATCGATATGTTTTGTTTAAATGTGTAATCATTTCCCTGCCCTCGTCAATATTGAAGTTAAATATATTGGTATCATTTCATTTTACATGTAGTAATATGAATAGCAACTCAAGGGTCGGGGTGGGTACGGTTGGTCCGCATCCTGTCGTAGTATACCCCTACACGAGGTAATATATATATATATATATATATATATATATAATATATAATATATATATATATATTATATATATATCATATATATATATATATATAATATATATATGCGCGCGCGCGCGTGCGTGTGGTGTAACAACACCTTCTCCAAATATTCCTCGTATCTCACACACTATTGCATTTACCGACTTGTGTAGAGGGGGGCGGTGGTTTGTTGGAAATAATGTGACCCAAGTACTCCTGAGAAACATCCGACCCAAAGTATATGTGCAATTCATTTTGCCCACGATTGTAACCTCTTTTGACTCAATATGTAGCTGAGCCAGAATTCCAGTCTGGCTCCGGTATCAGCTCCGGCGCCGGTTCATGTGCTCCGGCACTTAATTTAAACTCATTACTCTATTTCATTCGTTCTCTTCTATTCACTCACCAAATTTCAATCTTCTAAGTCCTTTTCCAGATGTTGGCGGCTCAGACCCCCTCCCCCTCAGGCGTGGCAGCGTGAAACCTCTGGACCAGGCAAGCAGCACATTCACCAACCACGGTGGAAAATTTGAAATGGATGCCTTAGCTAGAAACCCTTTAAAAGCCTAAAAATATACATGAACACCGCAACACCGGTGCCAATGCTTTAAGGTCTGCTCCGATCCACTCGGTAATACTGGGAATCGATTCGCAGACCCTCTAAACATAAGGTTAGACACTATGCTCGGGACCTATACCTTGAAATTAAAAAGTAAGCTAGAGGTGCTAGAGCGGTGCTCCGCCGCACTAGCACCTCAGCGCTTGCTCAGATTCCCTCAAACACATCGGGAATCAACTCGGCATACCTCAATACATACTAATCGACACAAAACTTGGGCATATTCCGTGAAGTAGGATATACCATGCTAAAAGTGTTAGGAAGGGGGTGGGGTATAAAATCATACTAGAAGTGATTCGATTCCATTATAAACCATCGGAATCGATTCAGCAGCATCGATTATATAGGGTTAGACACCTTGGTCGGGCATATTCCGTGATGTAGGATATACCGTGCTAGAAGCTATAAAGATTGACGAGGCTGTGACGTCATTTCTAGCCGTCAGTCCAATATCGATGTTTACTACTATTGTCGTTTTTATATACTGGAAGACTTGTTAAGTTTCATTCCTCCAGAACAAAGTGGAAGACTTGCAAGGAAAGGCTATTATAAGCTCAGATGAAAGAAAATCAGTGTAAGCAAAAACCAGGGCTGTGGAGTCGTAAAATACATTTTTCGACTCCGACTCCTTAAATTCAAAATTTGGATTTTCGAACTCCGACTCCACTTAAACAAAAAATTCCGACTCCGACTCCACTTAAACAAAAAATTTCGACTCCGACTCCACTTAAACAAAAAATTTCGACTCCAACTCCAGCAGTAAAATTCAAAATTTCGACTCTGACTCATCTTAGTGCTTACAGAGTTACAGTAAAACATTTTTTTTTTTCAACTATTTTTTTTTCGCTTGCTTTTGAGAATAAAAAAAATACCACTTTTCCAATGATCTAATCTCAAATGTTTATATCGGTAAAGTACCGTAAAGACATAAAGATGCAGGCGCAACACATGACAAACAAATATATTTTCAATTTTGGAAACAAGTGGATAACATAATTATAATGCAAATTATTTTATTTTTATTATAAAACAGCCATTTAAAAATTAACAAGTTTAATACTTTCAGTTTCAAGAGTACTTAAAAAGTTAAAATCATAACTTATTACTTTGTCGATATATATATATATATATATAATATATATATATATATATATTATATATATATATATATATTAATATAATATATATATATATTTTATTATATTTTAACTTGATATATTAGGTGATTATTTCATATATAGGTATTAATAAGTTTATTATATATACTCTTTGTGTGGACGGGGAGAGTGCCGGAATTGTCAGATTGCATAGGGCATCACTTCTCGTGATCAAAATTTCCTTTGATAACAGTTCGTTGTCCAAGATTAGAAGCTCAGCAGTAATATCGTAAAAGAAATATAAAAGAATACGTGAACGTTACCTTTATACTTACCAACGTGATCGGCTGCAAGTATCTTTCAATCTTTCAAGTATCCCGTCTTCAGAAGGAGTATCTGGGTATCTGGTATCGTGCCATGCAATCCAGTAGCCAACCAATCAGGATTCTGCTAATGGAGGGGTCAAAAGTATTTGGAACTTCTGTACGCTGTCTTACCAATAGTTTGTCAAGGTGATTGATTACCTGTCTTCTATCGTGTATACTTATATTAAAGATACAATTTTAAACGATGAATGATTTATACTTTAAAATATACGAAAGATTCATATTAATATTTAATGTGATTACAAATAGATGAGTTTCATAATTTTTTTAATCAATAGATATATTTTGACAATGTACAAGTATTTCTTCCGGATAACTAAACTAAAGTAATTTATTTAAGGTGGTCTTGACCCAAACCCAGTTATGTGTGGTCTATTATTAATGTATTAGGATCCTGTTATTTCGGGTCCTAAGATTTTCGAAAAAGCTATACTGACTGGTTTCTGTACAATAGAATATGGATTATATAAGATTTATTACCGTTAGCAAAGGGGTATGTAGTCTTTATTAACGTTTGTTCTCGTTCGACTACGTAACTTTATTAATATGGATGTTCTTTATTTTTTCAGGTAATTTTTAAACATGATCGAAGGTATGG
Organism: Trachelipus rathkii; assembly: GCA_015478945.1. Lineage (NCBI taxonomy): Eukaryota > Metazoa > Arthropoda > Malacostraca > Isopoda > Trachelipodidae > Trachelipus > Trachelipus rathkii. The sequence continues at coordinate 10,127 of JABUQX010062012.1, forward strand.
GTTATTTGTTATGTGCCATTAAGTCTCTGTAAAGACGATGAAGTGAAGTATTTTTTTTTGTTCTAATTTTTGTTCTTCATGAAATTGTTTATTGTTTTTGTTCGATGACCAGTCAGCTTTGATTAGTTCTGATGTAATATCTCACAAAATATTTGAATGGCTGCGTTGTTGTTTGTTCTAGCATAGTGATTCCAAGGAGAGTGGTCGTGGTATTATGTCCATACCAGTGCTACTAGAGGAAGTGTCTTCAGCGTTGGGTTACTCATTTCTCATGGCCTGCAGGTCACAGGAGTCCGAAGATACATCACTCGTCATTGGATTAACACGCTGAGTTTTCAACTATTTGTGTTGTTTGGGAACACCACTACGAAGTCAAGATCGAGAGCAATATTTTGACAGCAGAATTATATTCTTGTGGAATTTCGGTGGGTCATATTTTGATATGTGAATTCTGTTAAGCCATTGGTGGATGGGAGTATCGCTGATCAAGGGCTCTTGGTATCTAGAAGACTTGGATCTAGGAACTCAACTCATTAAACCTATAATAAATATATACTTTAGTTTTTGCTGTTTATTCGGTCCCGCTAAGTAGCTTATTATTTGGTTATTTGGAAGTGTCCTAATCGAGAAGGATATTGTACTCTTACCTCTTGACGTATTTAAATTCTTAGAGGTGGGTCATCGGTTACGAACCGAATTTCTCTCAATGTATTTTTTTTAGTTCTTCGGACAATACTTCTTGCCTGTAATTATTGGTTGGTATTGGTAGGATTATAATTATTTTTAGTTACATTTTCGATGCTTCATTACAAATATTTTTATTATATTATCTTTAATTTATGGAGAGCGTTTACATGGTACTTTAATTATTGCTTAATGAATTAGTAAATTATTTCTCAGTGAGTGATATATTAAAAGTATTTTCAGATTGTAATAGTTACCAGTTTTTTTTTACAGTTGTCACCACCACTTCACGTGCAGAGCCCTATTATCAGAGCGGGGTATTTACACGCGTATAGAGGTCAATTAACTAAACAAAAGTGTACTCAATGTATCACTAGACGGCAGCTTTAATAGTGGCGGTAGATTAAATATCAGCATTAAACGACGGAGAAGTGGAAGGATATTCCCTTCTAGAACACGTATTGTGGCAAGGAAAGAAGTATATTCTACCGCAGCGAACTTAGCTCTGAGAGTTACTACCTTCTAACACAAAGATATACCTCAGTTTTAGTAATAGCTCATCAAGTTATAAACTAATTCAGATTCTGTAATTTAATAAAGGGTGGGACCCACCCTGATGTTTTTCAAAATTAGAAAGATATATCCTCTGGACACAAAAGGAAGAATTTGGTGGATGATTTGGATCACGAAATTCTACTATTGGTTAATTGTGTACGATCTTCAAATCTTAAATGGTCTCTTGTAAGGAAGCGGTAAGACAGTTTTCTTTAATTTACATATAACATTCTATTTGGCTGGATATATTTCAATAAGACTCTTTTTCTGGAAAGAGTACATAAGAGTATCTAGGTTTTGATGTCTGGTTTTGTTAGAGAGGTGTGTTAATTATAAATGAATTGTTTATTGATAGAGAAACAGGGGTATCTACGGAGCGGTCGTGTGTATTACAATACTTTAGCTATTATTCTAACAAGAATATAGTAACGTGAGATGATTATGGGATTTAGTGATAGTGTGCGTTGTGCACTTTCAGGATCTTTTTGTACCAGATTATTAGTTCATTCTCTGTTATAGAAGGATTTAGGAGATATGACGAGCGTGGTGATGCTCCCTAGATCATCCTTGTCGGTGGTGTCCCCCACTGAGTGTGTGTTAAGCGCGCCTGTGTAAGAAATTTAACACAATTTGTGGATGTAATACGTCTAGATGGTTGGGGATGTTTACAGAGAGAGTTAGGGGACGGGTACATTTTATGCGAATGTTTTTATAGTCGAACCAACATGCCGGAAGCCTGATTAAAATTTTAAGTTGTGCTTTCTAGATAGGACTGGTGTGCTCTAATAAGAATTTAGTTATAGTTTATCTGTTGCGACATATAAATGCTGGTGGTATAAGGGGTTTTGACGTAGATTACATTTGTTAAATTTACAGAAAATTCGTGCTCTTTTTTAAAGTAGACTTGTCACTAAAATGACAATTATATATCTTTGCGATATAAAATTTTAATTCGACAATCAATTTTTTAAATTTATAGAAAATTTCTTAAGTAATTTATTTACTACAACAGGAATAGAACAAGGGTGTGTGAGGTGTTAGCTGTGGTTTTGGTCGGGTGGCTGCTGTTTGGTGTTTTTGCGTTTGGGTTTTTGCGTGTCGGTTGTCGTGTGTCTGTTTTGGCCTGTTGTTGGGGGGGTTTTTTTTTTTTTGTTTTTTTTTTTTTTTTGTTTTATATTTTGTGTGGGGTTTTGGGATGCCGTGTTGATGTCTTCTTTGTTGTGATATTTTTTCTTATTTGTGAAGGTGTCTGTGTTGGGTTGGCGTTGGTTGTTGGTGTTAGTTTACTCTTTATATCTAAGAAGAGGAATCGTCATTATTAAACATTTCATCTTCTTCACACATTATAGTGTACCAGTTTTGCAAAGCTGATTTTCTTTGTTTCTTTGTAAATTTTTTCCAGTTTAATTGTTTCATAGCCTTACGTATACACTTTCTTTGAACTGTAGACATATTAGATTCTAAAGGACTCACCGAACTGGATTGATTACCAGAATCTTTATATGCGGGGTAATTACCTAACCCAACAGGAGTAGTAGAAGCGGGTGCATAGGACCAAGAATTCTGTGCATCTAGTTGCAAAGGATAAGAATATGAAGTGTATGTGGGTTGATGAAGTGTGACACATTAAGAAAGTACAAAATAGGTACTTCAAATAGCTATTATTTTGATATATATCCAGCATCCTGAGAAGTACAACTTTGAAACCCTGATGCTGGTTCCAACGTTTTATCAAAAGATGGATAATAAGTCGAGGTTGATAGATACGACCAATCAGGTTTGGTCCCATAAAACCTTTTAGTTGGTGCTTTCTGTGAACGAGGATAACGATGAGAAACGGG
>JABUQX010062013.1:0-23299 GCA_015478945.1 Trachelipus rathkii
CCGGTTCTGGTTATATTATTATCAGTTATATGGTCACCACTCGATATGATATTCTATTATCTGGTATGACAACTATATAGCGACGGAGGATGATCAGCAATTCTGTAGGACTGGCTATCGGATGGGAATGCAATAATTATCGGTTATCTCTTTAACTTCACTACCTATAACCAGTATTTGGATGTTAAGCCGCCTTTTTGCGAGTAACGTTCGGGCTAAGGCTGTGTATGCAGCGGTGTCAGTCTGCGCGACTTCAGGATAAGCCGTCGACTGGTTCGTATGAAGTCCGGCTAAGGCAAAGGCGGTTGTAGGCTGATCTGCACGAGCTCGTTGGTAAATCGTTGGCTAAACAGGAGGCTGGGTGTTCTTCTGGCCAACCGTGGGACAATCTGGAAGGGACAGAGAGTATTTTATACTCTCTGTAATTATCTCTATTATTATCTCTTTAGTAGTTAAACTACTTTTTAGGTGGTAGACGATCCACCGGCTGGAGAAACTCTTGAAGATCTTCCAAAGGGTTCTTGGTAACCCTGGGAAAGTTCCTAAGCCTCTTGGTAGGCTCAGAGAGAGGGAGAGACGTAGGGCCAGTCGGAGATCTTGTAGTCCAACTCCGGGGGAGAGACGAGGCAATCCAACTTCTAGTAGAGAGACGAGGGAGTCCAACTTCTTGCAGAGCTTCTTCTTCTTGGCTTCGTAGGTCGGATCTGATATTTCCGCTTTTTGTTCTATATTAGCAAATTATCTCTATAGTTGTAGCAAAGCGCTACGAATTATTTCTTTTAAAGGCTAATAAGACAACAAGCAGAAATCCAGATTATTTATTTTTAACGAGAAAGTCGTACAAAGTTATAATAAAAAAAGTTACATATATAATAATCAAGTTTTTATACAAATATTATTAATATTTACATTTGACCAATTTATAACTTTTATTTTTATTTTTATTATAATATTTTATATACATTAAAAAAAAATTATATTTTATGGTCTAACTTTTCTAAAAATGGATTTTTGTAAATATAATAAAATGAAACATTGCCGAAGCTTTCGCTAGATGGCGTTTGCCTTCACATTCTAAACATAATATAAACACAAGTTGGAGTTTATTGTTAAAAGTTCATTATTATTGCTTAAAACTAAGTTTTTATAAAATATATATATTTTTATCAAATATTGATAATATTTATAATATAATATAACAAATGTAATATTTTTAATATACAATTTTTAATTATTAACATCTGAATAATGAAAATAAGTCATTTTTAAATTTAATAGACTTATTGATATTTCTGTTACTTTTTCTTTTATGGTTCATTCTGTAGGTATTTTCGTTTGGGGAAACTAACTTAAACACTTCACTATATATTTACTTCCCCACCAGAACACGGAGTGACTTACATCCTGAAGAGGAACCGGTGCTGAGGGGAACACTTAAAGAAAGGGACTGAGTGGATTCTATCCTGAATCGGACTCTATTAGGAAATGTGTATTTCTTTTTTTATATATTTGATAAAATCACTAAAAGGGGCACTGAGTGGCTTCTATCCTGAAGCGGACTCTACAGTACTGGCATATTTATTATGGATTTTTTAAAAATTTGCTTTTTTTGAATAAAAAGGTTATGAAATTTAATTAATTTCAATTTTTTTGAATTTATTTTAATACATCAGGACAATATAAATATTTTAGTACTTGGTTTGGGCACCTTTGGCACCCGCAAGTGCTTTAACGCGACTGGGCATGCCAGCAATTGAAGTTCTGCACAAATTTCGGATTTTTTCAGAATGCAACCAAACCTGAATAACACGTTCTATGAGTTTTACTTTGGTCGTAATTGGAACATCGTGTATTTCATCTTTCAACACGGACCACAAACTCTCAATAAGGTTCATGTCAGGTGAATTTCCAGGCCATGGAAGTACCTCTACGCCATTCTGTGCGAACCATCTTTTACTGACTTCGCAGAATGACACAGGGCGGAGTCCTGTTGAAAAATCCAAGGTCTATTGCCAAACCAATCCCTTGTTTGAGGTAGTAAACGAGTTTGTAGTACATTTATATACTTATGCTGGTCTATGGTGCCTTCAACAATCATCAATCGACTTGGGCTATGAACAGAAATGGCACCCCACACCATGATTTTCTGTGGAAATCTTATCGTTTTTTTCAGGCATTTGGGTTTAAATTCCTCACCTGATCGCCTTCTCACGCTCTGCACACGATCATCAAGCCCAGCAATGTTGGATTCATCAAAGAATACAATCTGGAGCAATATAAAACACAATAGGAAAAGTAGGAAAAGCATAGAAGATGATGCAAGTAGTCAAACAAGTACAGTAATTCATGACATTAAACCATAGATGGTTGATAATTCAGTAATAATGATATTTTCAAGTGTCATTGCGATTTTACTAATAACAAATGCTCTTTTATGAGTGATAAAAGAAATAATAGCTATCTGATCAACTCTTACCTGCTCCCATTGCTCAGAAGTCCAATGAATATGAGTCTGAGCCCAGGCATTACTTGGCCGTTTCATTTCTAAAGTTAGTCTAGGCTTCTTTCTTGGACGATAGGCTTTTAATCCAGCATCTAATAACCTCCTATTGGCGGTTCTTCTAGAAATAATAATCCCCTCTGCTGATAGAACATTGGAAAGCTTCCTACATGATAGTCTTCTATTTTTCAGAGCCATTTGAACTCTTTTTTTTGTCCTCCCTGGGTGTTGTTTTTCTTTTCTTTCCACATTTGCCAACCCTATTTGAGCTCTAACTGTGACCGTATTTCAATTTCTTCTTAATATTACTAACTGTTTGAGTTGAAACCCCAAGTTTTGCTGCTATTTCTTTCTGTTTTAAGTTGCTCACTTGCAATAACACATTAATATGTCCGACTTTCCGTGGACTCAAATCACTAACTTTACCCATATTTGATCACTTTTATAAACTACCAAAATATCTGAAAAAAATGGTATTATTATTAAAATAATACAATAAAACACTAGTATACACTAATTATAACAAATAATAAAAGGTGTAAAACATCGCTAACACACACAACTCCCGTGAAAGCAGGACAGCAACTGAACGTAAAAATATAATAAACACTGAATAATTCACCAAATCTGTCATTGTTGCCAGATACTGCCACACAATACTTTTAAGTTTGGTAAATAAATAGTAAAATATTTATATTATCCTTGTGTATTAAAATAAATTCAAAAAAATTGAAATTAATTAAATTTCATAACCTTTTTATTCAAAAAAAGCAAATTTTTAAAAAATCCATAATAAATATGCCAGTACTGTATATATATATATATATATGCTTTCTTATTAATATTTTTTGGGCTCACTAAGAGTGGCAATGAGTGGCTTCCATCCTGAAGCGGACTCTACGGGGAGGGTTTCGTCTAGTAAGGGGGGCACTTGGAAGAATAGGGACAGTAGGAATCCTTAGGACATCAGCAACGTCAGGGACATCAGGAACATCGGCGGCGTCAGCGACATCAGGATCATCAGGGTCATCAGAGACATCAGGGTCATCAGGGACATCGGGATCATCAGTTACACCAGAGACATCAGGATCATCAGGAATCGTTGACGTTACCGTTTCCATAAAAGCAGGTTTTAAACGGCTAATTGAGACTACTGTAGTTTGACCATTCCTGAGTTCTATCTTGAAACAATGTGGCATTCGTTGAAGGACTTTGAAAGGACCACTATAGGGAGCTTCTAAGGGTTTTCTGATCCTATCAGTCCTTAGGAAGACATGAGAACAGGTCTTGAGTGCCTCCGGAATATATGAAGAATTGTTGAAGGAGTGAAAAGTAGGAAGGTCTCTAAAGTCCAATTCTTTCATGTGGGTGATAAATTTCTTCATAAAAGAATCCATTTCTTGTTTGTTGTTAGGAGAAGATTGAAGAATGTCCATAGGACAAAGTGGAGTTTTTCCAGTTACTGCTTCAAAGGCGGAATAACCGGAATCGTTTGGAATGCATCTGAGACCAAGTAGAGTGATGGGTAAAGACAGAAGCCAGTTTTCTTTACGTGCCATCAAGGCAGTCTTGAGAGATCGGTGAAACCTTTCTATCTGGGAATTTGTTTGTGGGTGGTAAGAGGTTGTTCGAAGACGATGGAAACCAATCATATGTGACAACTCACTGAAGAACTCGCTTTCGAATTGAGGACCTCTGTCAGAAATCACATAGAGAGGAACACCGAATCTGGATATCCACTGCATAAAAGCATAGGCAACAGATTTTGCTGTAGTGTTTGTAATTGGGAAGGCTTCAGCCCATTTTGTGTTTCGGTCGATGCAGGTAAGTAGATAGCGAAAAACTGGAGAAGAAGATCCACAAAATGCTGAAGGTGAAAAAGGACCCACTATATCTATATGAACTGTTTCGAATCTTGAAGAAGGAATTTCTAATGGAGTGACCGTTGGTTTGGTGTGACGATGGACTTTAGACAGCTGGCACTGCTCACAAGTGCGTACAAAAAGCCTAATGTCACGATCCATACAAGGCCAAAAATATCTTTTCTTGATCAGTCGTAAAGTACCTTTGATACCAGGATGGGACATTTGATGCAACGTATTAAATATTTGAAGGCGAGCTGGCTTCGGAAGAAATGGTCTGGGAAAAGAAGTAGAGGTATCGCACCATATCTTGAGGTTGTCCTGCAGGGGATAATTATGAAGGCGATCATGATAGGTCTTGATTTCTTCATCTTTTTCTTGAAGGCGAGCTATTGCGGGCAAATCGACAGCGTCAACTGATACCGAATGAATCCGGGAAAAAGTGTCGGCCACCATGTTGTCTGCTCCTCTGATATAATTTGCTGTAGAAATATATTCTGTTAGTACTGAGAGATGTCGCTGTTGACGATCACTTTTTGCAGGATTTTTGGAGTAGAAAGCGGAAACAAGAGGTTTGTGATCTGTGCAAAGGGTGACGACTCTTCCCTCTAACATGTGTTTAAAATGAAGGACAGCATAATATGCTGCCAAAAGTTCTCTGTCGAAAGCAGAATATCTTCTTTGGGGATCTGATAACTTCTTGCTGTAGAAGTCAATGGGAACAGGTTGACCATCAATCATCTGGTGTAATGCTGCTCCGATTGAAGTCTGACTGCTGTCAGTTACGAGTTGTAAATGTGAGACATTAGGTAAAGAGAAAGGGAGTGTTAGGGCATTTTGAAGAGCTTCCTTAGTATCTTGAAAAGCTGTCACTTCTTCTGGAGTCCATTCAAGAGATTTATCCTTGGGATGAAACTTGGCTTTTTCAGATAATGGGAAGACGATTTTGGCAAAATTAGGGATAAATCTTCTGTAGTATCCTAACATCCCAAGGTATCTTCGTAGGGATGCTGAATCGCATGGTAGAGGAAAACTTGAGATGGATTCTTTCTTTTCATTGGGAGGACATAGGCCTTCTGAAGACACGGTGTAGCCGAGAAAATTGAGTGAAGATTGATTAAATTCACATTTTTCTAAAGAGATTTTAAAACCATTTTCTTGGAGGAGTTTAAAAACTTGTTTCAGATGATTTTCATGTTCAGTTTTGGACGTAGAAAAAATGAGACAATCGTCTAAATAGGTAAACACGAAGGGAAGGTCTCTGAAGATGGAGTCCATTACTCTTTGAAATGTAGCTCCCGCGTTCTTTAAACCAAAAGGCATAGATAAAAATTCGAAGAGACCAAATGGAGTGATGACTGCTGTTTTCTCTATATCTTCTGGTCTAATGGGGATTTGGTGATAAGCCTTTTGAAGGTCAATCTTGGAGAATATGGTAGAGTTATGCAGGCGTTGAGATAGGCTCTGAATGTGTGGAATGGGATATCTATCCTGTTTTGTTATGCTGTTAAGGGCTCTGAAATCTCCACAAGGTCTCCATGTTCCAGGTGTTTTCTTAGGCACGAGGTGTAAAGGAGACGCCCATGCAGATTTACTTGGCCTCACTATTCCACTTTTTAGAAGAATGTCAAATTCAGCTTTTGCCGCCTTTAACTTGTCGTCAGGTAATCGGCGAGCTCTGGCAAAAACTGGGGTTGAATCACCAGTTTCTATGTAGTGTTTTGGTCCATTATCTTTAATTACTAGATTGTTGATGTCTATAGGTGAAATTAAGGACGGAAAATCTTGTAGGAGTGAAGTTATGTCTGTATTTTCACCTTGAAGTTGAGCGTGAAGAGATGGTACTTCCTCAGAGGTTATTTTCAATGGAGCTAGAAGAGTAGTATAAGTATCTTGCAATGTTCTTTGTCCACAGTCAATTAGGAGACCAAAATTGTGAAGAAAATCCATTCCAATAATAGGCATAGTAATTTCTGCTACTATAAATGTCCAGGTGAATTCTCTTCTTAATTTTGGTATACTGATATTTGCTACAACTTCCCCATGACACTTTATGGGCGAGCCATTGGCTGCGGAACAAGTGACGTTTGAAGGGTGCAGCGTCATGTTAGAGACCATGTTATATGGAAGGCTAGATATGCTGGCTCCGGTATCTAGTAAAAATTGGTGCATGGTGCCAAAAATCTGTACATCTATTGTTAACTGCGAAGTTGACACGGCACAAATATCAACTTGCTCTAGTAGTTTTCCGAAGGAGTTGGGGATGCTGCTCTTGATGGAGGTCTAGAATTAGGTAAGATGTTTAGTCCCGTTTTGTTTGGCCATGTACACCATGGTTTACAGCTTTTAGAGCGTGGTCCATAATAAATGTGACCTCTACACACCATTGGGCGTTGATTTTCGTGGAATGGTGCCAGGCCAAAAGTAGTGTTTGGTCTTGATCTTGATGAGGCAGGGGCAATGGCGTTGGCAGTGGATGATGCAGCCATGACAGGAGCTTGTGGGCTTAATAACAAGATGTCATTAGCTAAATCTCCCAACTGTTGAAGTGTGAGAGTAGAATGGGCGGCTAAGGCTGTGCGAATGTGACTCGGTAGAGTTTTCAAAAATTGCACTCTGACCAAGTCCTGTCCTATATTTAATTTCTCTGCCTGCCGAATCATATCCTGTAGATATATAGATGGTTTGCCACTGTAGACCTTTTTGGAAAGTAGATCATTATAAAGCTCCACCTTAGATTTTTCGTAAGTATTTATGACCGCCGTTTTGAAACGGTCATAATCTTCTGCATCAAGTTCGGCTTGGGATATTCTATCCAAAACTTCAGGTGGAATTTGCGACATAACATGAAAGTACTTAGTTCGTGAGGACCTTATGTTAGCGAGATGAAATTGTGCTTCCATGACACGAAACCATGTCGGAACTGAAGATTCCGAAAAAGTTGGTGGTTTAATTTTCATTGTTGAAATGGATTCTGCCTCTCTTTGATTGTTATCCTGTCCTTGATCGTCTGCCATCTTCGTGATATCAAATTTTCAGCTCTAGGATCACCAATTATATAGTCGTCAGTCCTGGTTATATTATTATCAGTTATATGGTCACCACTCGATATGATGTTCTATTATCTGGTATGACAACTATATAGCGACGGAGGATGATCAGCAATTCTGTAGGACTGGCTATCGGATGGGAATGCAATAATTATCGGTTATCTCTTTAACTTCACTACCTATAACCAGTATTTGGATGTTAAGTCACCTTTTTGCGAGTAACGTTCGGGCTAAGGCTGTGTATGCAGCGGTGTCAGTCTGCGCGACTTCAGGATAAGCCGTCGACTGGTTCGTATGAAGTCCGGCTAAGGCAAAGGCGGTTGTAGGCTGATCTGCACGAGCTCGTTGGTAAATCGTTGGCTAAACAGGAGGCTGGGTGTTCTTCTGGCCAACCGTGGGACAATCTGGAAGGGACAGAGAGTATTTTATACTCTCTGTAATTATCTCTATGACAGGTAATCTCAGCGGTTACCTGTATTATTATCTCTTTAGTAGTTAAACTACTTTTTAGGTGGTAGACGAACTGGAGAATCTCGGAGGTCAGGTGAAACTCTTGAAGATCTTCCAAAGGGTTCTTGGTAACCCTGGGAAGGTTCCTAAGCCTCTTGGTAGGCTCATGAGAGAGGGGAGAGACGTAGGCCAGTCGGAGATCTTGTGAGTCCAACTCCGGGGAGAGACAGGCAAATCCAATTCTAGTAGAGAGACGGCGAGTCCAACTTCTGGCAGGAGCTTCTTCTTCTTGGCTTTTCGTAGGTCGGATCTGATATTTCCGCTTTTTGTTCTATATTAGCAAATTATCTCTATAGTTGTAAGCAAAGCGCTACGAATTATTTCTTTTAAAGGCTAATAAGACAACAAGCAGAATCCAGATTATTTATTTTTAACGAGAAAGTCGTACAAAGTTATAATAAAAAAAGTTACATATATAATAATCAAGTTTTTATACAAATATTATTAATATTTACATTTGACCAATTTATAACTTTTATTTTTATTTTTATTATAACTGTTTTAATTAAAAAAAATTATATTTTTAATGTCTAACTTTTCTAAAATGGATATTTTGTAAATTGAATAATAATGAACATTGCCAAGTTTGCTTTCACTAGATGGCGTTTGCCTTCAACATTCAAACATAATATAAACACAAGTTGGAGTTTATTGTTAAAAGTTCATTATTATTGCTTAAAACTAAGTTTTTATAAAATATATATATTTTTATCAAATATTGATAATATTTATAATATAATATAACAAATGTAATATTTTTAATATACAATTTTTAATTAATAACATCTGAATAATGAAAATAAGTCATTTTTAAATTTAATAGACTTTGTGATATTTGTTACTTTTGCTTTTATGGTTTATTCTAGAAATATTTTCGTTTGGGGGAAACTAACTTAAACACTTCACTATATATTTACTTCCCCACCAGAACACGGAGTGACTTACATCATGAAGATATATTTATATTATATATATATAGTATATATATATATTATATATATATATAATATAATATATATATATATACCGTATATATATATATATATATATATATATATATATATATATATATATAATATATATATATATAATATATATATATATATATATATATATATATATTATATATATAATATATATATATATATATATAAATAATATTAATGTTGTTAGCCACGCCTCACGGCAAAACCCTAATTCACAGTAAGGGGTGTTAAACTCAACAAAAATTCAATCAAACGCAAATTACGCAGATGAGCAGCAGACGCGGGCTTTAAAGTGAGGGAGATTAAATTGAGAAGGAAACAGAAGATGGACAGAAAATTGCCAGGAGATGACCAGTAGATGGACAAAAGGAGCACCGCAGCGAACTTAGTCTGGAGTGCTATATCAACACAAAACTCATGTGCCGACACAGAACCCCTTGTGCTAGCGAGGGCGTCTTAAAGGTGGTGGCCGCGAGTGGAAAAGTTCTTCGAAACACTTGGCTGTACGGTATCTAATAGAAAATAGATAAAGTACCAACATCGTGCCGCAAAGATAGAGGTCAAGTGAACTAGAAAAGCACAGGACAGTTTATAAGTTTTTTTGCCTTTGACTCGACCCTAATCCAAAAGCCGGGTGAAACCTGAGCCACCCCCAGATACTGAAAAGCAGTTCCATACAAGGGTGGATGAAAGCCTTGTATAGCTGGAATGATTGAGAGAGGGAAAAAAGTCTGCTCTAAACGGAACTCCCAGCTTCTTTTGAGGCCGCCCTAGCAACCAATTGTGATGTGAGGTTTCCAAGACATTTTTTTGTTTATGTTAAGGCAAGATGTTTTTATATTGTCAACAGGAGAGACGAGATAACCGTCAAAAGAGATAGGAAAGTTAGAAAGGTATCCTTAGGAGGAGATTTGTAGAAGCTGGGTTTTAAAGAAATTAAATTTCACCCAAGGTTGAGACTGAACCCCACCCGGAAATTTCTATCCAGATCAGCGAGAATGAAATCGGAAAGATTAAGATGAGAGCAACTCTAGATGCAAAAGAAGAAGCAGATTTGAAATGAGTAAAAGAATGGAGGTTCAAGTCATTGGCATATGAGTGGATAGAGGTAGATGTGTGCAGACGGGAAGATCATTAATGAAAAGCAAGAATATAAGTGGCAGAAAAGACAGAACCTTGAAGGACACCACTAATGACAGAAAAAGAAGAAGAAGCCACCCCATCAACAACAGCCGATATTGGAAGTGATTTGAAAGAAAACTAGACATAAGTAAGGAAAGAGAAGGGAGGAAATCCAAAGGAGGGGAGCTTTGGAGAGCAGTGATGCGTGCCATATCCCGGTCCAAATGCTTGGATATTCAAGCCGCCACCAGCAAGTCTCCCCGGTAATTCCCTAAGGGCGGAAAAACATAAATCTGTTAGATAGGAAAAGTATATCACCAGTAGGACCTGGACGCGAAGCCGTACTGATGATCCGGAAAGAAGGAATGAGATTACAGATGGTCTAAGAAATGAGGGTTGAGAAGGGTTTCAAAGAATCTCAAATAGAATACGAAGTTTAGAGCCATAGGGTGATAGTTAGAAGGATCAGAGCTGCTTCCTTTTTTTCGGAATCGGTTGGACAATATATGCCGCTTCCAACACTGAGGGAAATTGCTAAGTATGAGGCAATAGAAAATATAGTTGAACTGAGAGGAGGGGCTTAGCAGGGAAGCAAACCATCCTCAAACTCGGGGAGGAATCATCCGGGCTTACCCGCCTTCCTGAGTTCATAGATTTCAGGAACGGGATCCATGCACCTGATCAAATATAATCTCGGCAAAGGCATAGACACCATAAGAAGAGAAGGAAGGGAAAGAGGAATGCCTAGAATTGTCCAGGGTTGGATTAGAGGAAAATAGGAGGCCGAAGAGATTGGCCTTACCAATTTTGGAAGTTACAACAGAAATTCTGCTTTCTGATAAGAGGAGGAAAGGAAGATTTACAGAAGTTGTTGGAAATGTTTTTGGGCAAGAGTCCAGAAAGATTTGTCAGTAGGAGAACCCAGGAGGTTAGCGCACTTTCGTTTGATGAAAGCCTGAATTGCTCGTCGAAGAGTATTCCTACAACGATTTCTAGCTGAAAGAAAATTAGCGAGAGTGTAATAGGAGAACGAGAAATTTTCCACCTCCGATACGCATTGTCTCTAGCCTAAATGGCCAGAGAACAAGTACAATCGAACCATGGATTATGAGAGAGAAAGATTTAGTCGAAAAAGAGAGGAAATGAACCTGCTCATCCCATCCAACGATTAAAGCTCCCACTTGTCGGTAGAAGCCGAATCCGCGTCACCAGAGCAAAGCAGCCATTCCCATTTATGAGTTTAGCGTAGAAAGCAGCTCAAAAGCCCCCATCGGCCCGTTCAATAGTGCCAGAAGAAGCACCAGGGCAGCGATGGAGCTGTGGAGAAAAGTAATTAAAATTTAAGAGATATAAAAGTTTGTGGTCAGATTTACCGATAGGAGCGAATGTGGTATATTATAAAAGAGAAGGACTATTGTGAACATAGGTAAAGTGTGTTTCAAGGAAATTGGGGTTTTTCTGAACGATCCCCGGAATGTGTGTGTTTGGTTCCTTTACAATTAGTTGCTTCTAAGATCGTAAGAATGCTGCAATGCTTCAAGCCTCCTCCACACCTAAAATCAGTTAGGAGAAGGAGACCCCAACCATTTCAGTGTTGTGTACAATCTGAAATCCGCCTAAAATAGAGGACCTCAGTAATTGGATGAGAAGATATAACAGTCTCGTGAGAAGTAGTAAGATATTCAGAAAAGGCGTGAAAATCTGTTCTGTTAGGGAAACAGTAGCAGAAAGCACAAGATTATTGTAATAGAAGAAAGAAAGATTTTAAGCCACAGAACATCGAAATTAGGAGATTTGAGATATTCACGAGACGTGTTACATGAGTGTTTAAATGTTACTATAGGCACAATACTTCACACTCTTTAGGCAGGAAATTATCGAAATTTAGTTATAGTGGAGAACATTAAACAGTTTAGAAGAATAAAATTCTTTAGGCCATCTGACGAAAATATATATATATATATATATATATATATATAATATATATATATTATATATATATATATATATATATATATATATATATACTATAATTATATATATATATATATATATATATAATTTGATTTAATTTATAAAATCATGCAAGTAAATAACGCCCCCGCAAGCCCCGCGGTGCGGGGGGGGGGCGCAGGAGCCGAGAGGGCGCACGGCGGGTAAGAGGGATGAGCACTTTTTCGATGAAAACTCCATAATGAAAGCTCTCTCTCTCTCTCTCTCTTTTTCTCTCTCTCTCTCCGTCTCTCCTTCTCTCTCTCTCTCTCTCAAAAGCTCTCACTTCTCTCTCTCTCTCTCTCCTTATAATATATTACTATATATATATATTATATATATATATATATAATATATATAATATATATTATATATATATATATATATATATATATATATATATATATATATATATATATATATATATATATATATTATATATATATATATATATTATATATACACGATATTTTTTAACCCGATATATTGATAGTAAATCTGGAAACTTTCTCAATATTATTGATTTGTCATCCAGGTATGACCCGCTTCTTAAAAGTCACCTGGAGAATGAGAAAAGCAGAACAAAATATATGAGTGCTCCTATTCAGAATGAACTCGTTAGTTTGGCTTCACAACATGTGCTCCGTGACATAATAAGTGAAACTCAAGATGCGCCCTTTTTTTCTCTTATTTTAGATACGACCCAAGATATTTCTAAAACTGACCAACTGTCAGTAGTAATAAGATATGTCTGCATCAATTACGATGAAAAGAAGCTTCAAATTAATGAGTCATTCCTGGGGTTTATCCCCATAAAAAATCAAAAGGCCGAAGGCTTAGAAAGTGTAGTGTGTAAGTTTTTGGAAAGCAATAATTTTTCAATTAATATGATGGGGCTACTGTTATGAGTGGGAAGTACATTGGACAGCAGACCAAAATCAAGCGAAAGTCGCCTAATGCAGAGTATGTGCATTGTGCAATTACAACCTTAACTTAGTCTTGAATGATTCTGTAAAGGAGATTACAGAAATGATTGTTTTTTATGATGTGATTAATGAGATATATGGGTATTTCAGTCAGAGTCTTCCAAGATGGCAATCACTGAAAGAAATTTCTTCAGAAACCTGCATGGTCAACAAAACTGTTAAAAGACTGTGCCCAACTAGATGGTCTTCGAGGTTCGATTGCTTGTTGGTAGTTAAAGTTAATTTCATTTATATTTTGAATTGTTTATCAAAAATCATCCTAACTTCAACAAAGAGCTCTGAAGTAGTTAAGGCGACAGCATTAAGAAGACAAATGTCTATTTCACTTCATTTTAAAATGCTTGTGTTTCAAAAACAAAATTTTGGAAAGGTAATTAAACATCACTTCTAAAACAAAAACAAAAATCAAAAAAATTCCGGGATGTAAGCTCCACTCTTTTAGAAGGTGTGTTACCAAACTAAACCAGTTGCGGGGAGAGTTTTACAAGCTAGTGGAAGAGGCCCAGGAAATTGCAAGAAGCTGGCAAAGTGAGACTTCATTGCCTACTAAACGCAAAAGCAAAGTGACAAGCTTCTTTGATGAGCTTTCTAAAGATGTTGACTTCATTGATCCTTTGCACAATTTCAGGGTGAGGTTTTTTTTTTTTACAGAAACATTGATATATCCTATAGGCCAAGGTAATCGGCAGGTATCAGATATGCAGGGAAGGTGAACAGATGGTTTGTTTTTTGAGTCCTACAGCCTTACAGAACAAAACAGGATAAAGAGCTCATGGATCTGCTGACAAGTTTTTTACCAAAAAAATATTTAACGGCGTGACAAGTTCTTTAGTTAGGAAATTGTCTGCTTCAGAAATGTTGTGGCAAGTGAATAAAGAAAAGAAAAACGACAAAAATATAAAGTGGCAGATATTTGTGAGTGAAAAATATTGTTGTCTTGTAGTGTGTAACTACAGAAGTGTGGACATGCTTTTATATGTTTCTGACACTCCCATATCTTCATCAATCTGCTGAGAGATCTTTTCAAAATTAAAACTAATAAAAAGTTATTTGAAAAGTACCATGACGACCGTAAGGTTAAGTGAATTGCCTGTACTTAGCATAGAGTATGATCGGGCTCTCGCACTGGACTTGGAGAAATTAGTGCGAACATTTTGTGATGCAAAGAGACGAAGGGGATTAATGAGCATTTAGAAGACTATTAATGTCAAAGTTAAAAGTAATGACAAATGTTGTATTGTTTATTAGTAAGTATTTGCTTTACTTTACCAATAACAGTAATGTAAAAGTGTTTTAAAATATATATATATATATATATATATATATATATATATATATATATATATATATTATATTATATATATATATATATATATATATATATATAATATATATATATATATATATATATATATATATATATATTATATATATAATATTATATATAATATATATATAATATATATATTAACTTTTTTTCATTGTAATACATTCTGGTTCTTTTGTAATGCTAATGTAATTTTTCTTTGATATGAACAAGAAAACTTTTTTTGTCATTCAAGTTCAAAACTCTATCCACCCGTCCATGACCTTTAAAGGGGGGGCGCACAAAATAAGTCGCGGGGGGGGCGCAACTGACCTTAGTTACGGATGAAATATTATATTATATATATATAATATAATATATATATATATATATATATATATATATATATATATATATATAGGGATATATATATATATATATATATATATATATATATATATATAGTATATATATCAGAGGTGGGCACTTCCGCTCTTTAGTCCGCTAGTCCGCTAGTCCGCTCCGAGCGGACTACCAGAAAAGGTGCGGACTAGCGGAGGTGCGGAGTCGTCAGGAAATTAGCGGACTTGCACGTGCGGATCAAAAAAAGTTTCCGCTTTTTTTTTCCGCACAATTTTTTCTTAAAATTAAATTATAATTTATTAATTAAATGAGATTTTAATTTTATAACATAATTATACTTTTAGTCTAAGACTTATTGTTTTTTAATAATTAAACTTCCAAAACCAATCTCAACCTCCTTTAATGGTACCATTTATAATAAATAAGATTTAAATTGATTTTTTAGACTGAATGGCTATTACCCTCATCTATATCTTTAATTAATTATATATTATTACTATAATAACTAGGCAATATCTAAATCAATTCTGTGTAAAACCCAATATATACATATAATATATATATATATATATTATATTATATTATAAATATATCCATATAATATATATTTATTATAATTATATTATTATATATATTATATATTAAATATATATTATAATATCTAAATATAGTAAATGTTTTACCGAGCTGATACGGTAGTATTAGCATCGACTCTGCAGGCGTCGAGGCTTTCATGGATTCTCCTAAAGTCTTGGACGAAATAGACCTTCTTATGGGTGGAAAGGGTGGTCAAAATATTTCAGAAGGGAGGCAGAATGATTTCAGTGAGGACCTTAAATTAGCAATGGGCTGCTGGAAGCGAACTAACACCAGCACTCCTCTCACCAAGGACATCTTTCCCTTTCAGCATGGGCAGAATTTGTTGAAATTGTTCATAAAATATAATACACCTTTCTTTAGTTCTGTTGCTGTAGAGCAGTCTTTCTCAAAGTGGGCGATAACGCCCCCTTGTGGGCGCTGAAGGCCTAGAGGGGGGCGGTAAGGGGCCTAGAAAAAAATGGGGGGTGTTGAAGTGGTTTAGGGGGGCGATGGCTGATTTGTAATTTCATCTACTTAATATTTTAAAATTCACTGAAATTAAAACCTACCTACTACACAACATCGATAGTAGTAGGGGAGCTATTCCGGAAAACGAAAAACCCACCCCGAAAAACCCACCCAACAAAAAAACCCCCCCCAGAAAAACCCACTCAACGAAAACCCACCCCGAAAAACCCATCCATCGAAAAACCCACCCTCCCGAAGAACCCACCCCCCTGACCTTTGATCTTCCATGGGTCATTTTTGGCCCACGGTATTTTTTGGCAACCCTAATTTTTTGGCAACCCTAATTTTCTGGCAACCCTTCGAAGAAGGCCTTTCGAAGAAAGGGTGCGCCAGATGGAGGCGAAGCCTCCATCGTACGTATTACCCCCCTATTTTACCCCCGCCTAATTTTTTCGACCGTGGGCAATTTTGACCCACGGTAATTTTTGTTGATTCATTTAGGGGCTTAGCCCTTTTTTGATGTCTCGATCCTGGGCCCTTGCAGGTGCGACCCGCCACCCCGCAAGCCCACCGCGTTCCCGCCCGTCGCGTTTTTCCGCCGCCGCGTGCGCCCGCAGGCGCATTTTTCGCGTGTCCCGCCCGCCTGGACCGGTGGTTCAAATCCGCAGGCCGAAATAAAAGGTATCTTCATAGCCCGAACGTGGATGTGAGCGTATGTCAACCGGGGTATCCCGGGGTTTCGGTCCTTTAAGTACTAATTACCAGAGAACTCCCCATCCCTATTGGTAACGTGAACCTCTGTATGTTAAGGTTTCATACCTTCATCATACAATAACACCTGAAGTACATGCGCTTAATACACTGCGCTATGAGGACACCTACAGTTTTTTAGCTTTATGACTGTTATACACTACACATTCTATGACTTTACAGCCATGTTACGTTTTAAATTAATAATTGGCAACTTAAATAAATAAAAATCAATTATTGGCAACCCAAATAAAAATAAATAAAATGGCAACACAGAAAAATAAAAATGGTAATGAAAGAGTAATACAAATAAATATTTTATTTTAGTAAAATATACATATATTATAAAACAAATAAATATTTTATTTTAACAATATATACATATATTATATATATATAAAATATATATATATAGTATGTTATTATATATATATATATTTTAATATATATATATATATATATATATTTTTATATATATATATATATATATATATATATATATATATATATATAATAATATATATAATTATATTAATATTTATTTTTTTAATATATTTTATTTAGCATTATATACATATATTATATTTGTACATTACAATGAAATTATATTTTATTTTAACAATGAAATTAACGTTCCATCATACCCCTGTGCTACAGTGCGGGCACTACCTAAAACAAGATTCCTCTTATTTGAGGTGTGGCGAAACCTTTTTATACCATTTATTAGCGTGACATTTCCTATCTTATTGGCCCGCATTTTCATATCAGGAACCCTCACTTCCCGGTATTGTTTTTCATTATTTACGTATGGCTGAGCGGAGTCGTCTAGATTATGGATATCTTTGTGAAGTGAAGATTCACCATCTTCTTCACTCATCATTTGCGTAACAGCTAATGCTGTTACGTCTGTATCCTTGATCATATTGTAGAAGTGATTGTCGTCGTTTAAGACCATCCAATCACGATTCTTGGTCTTCTCAACATCCTTAACCATCTTGTCAAAGTTAATCTTTGCCATGCCCTGGAAATTAATTATGTGCTCGGTGTCCTTGTTCAACGTTAAGCCTTTTGCTTTTAAG
This sequence comes from Trachelipus rathkii, assembly GCA_015478945.1. Lineage (NCBI taxonomy): Eukaryota > Metazoa > Arthropoda > Malacostraca > Isopoda > Trachelipodidae > Trachelipus > Trachelipus rathkii. The sequence continues at coordinate 17,554 of JABUQX010062013.1, forward strand.
ATGTAAGCAAAACTCGAATCATTCTTCTTTATTCGAATGGCGTAGGATTTAGGACCCGTGCACACGAAACTATCAGCTATATCCCCGGGTCCTAGCTCGTCCGTCAGGTTTCCTAAGAATTTTCCCGTATCAGGAATATATTCACCTTCACGGGCTGTGAAAACACAGCTATCGGTATCACAGTAAAGTACACGCTGACCTAGAGAATCGAGGAGTTTATATAATTCGACCCTCGCATAAGCTGTGGTAAAGGAAGCAACAGCTACATTTGTGGCCTTTGCTGTTTTATTAGTGAAGCCAGTATGTGTAACTTCAACTATATGTTTATCCCCCGACACAATGATATTTCTAACCTTAAGATCAGCTCTCTTCATTAATTCCCAGACCTGGGCGTAACTCGTGCATACGATATCCTCATTCTTGGGAATACGTTGAGCTAGTTTTCCCCATAATGAATTGAGAAGTAATTTAGCTATATAACGCATTCCAGGATTGCTTTCAATATTGTCTGGGTCAAGCGTTACGCCCTCAATGTCCTTGAAATCTTGCAGGTATTGAAGGAATTCTTCACAGTCTTTATCGGTTATTCCATCTGGCAACCCTGAAGCCTCAGTCTTCCATTTCAAGAATGTTTCAACGTATTTGCCGAATATGTCATTTGAAGGTGTAAATTTCCATATTTCATGGATCTTTTTAATCTCATAGCCTTTCTTTACAGCTAATTCCAGCTCAGGACTACAGTATACGCCTTTTAACATACGTTGATTGTCCGTATGTCTGCATTTGCCTTCATAGCCACATGCGCTGCATGTTCTACAAAGAGAAAATATTAACCGATTGTCATAGCGGGCAGGGAGGACAGGAGTGTACAGATTCTTAGGTGGTAATACCGAAACATACGAGAGACCGAAATAAGTGGAATTCATTTCTTGGACGAACTTTTCTATTGAAGGAAGATCCCTACCTACGAGTTTCGTGGGCGTACCGGCTGGAAAGGGTTTTGTTTTCTGGACAAAAGGATACAATGAAGTGAAGTCTAGGTACTTCAATTGAACACCTTCTGTCGGTGGATAATAGTATACGAAGGGCTCTGTACGGCCGCCGTACAAAGCTTCACCTACCTCTAGTTTCGCATTTGCAAGTTCATTACCAATTGACTGCACGTATCTACCTAACTTCTCAGTTCGTGTTTCGTCGTTGTTGTTTACAACAGTGACCTCACACTCTTTTTTCATTTTCGCCCATTCGCATTCCCATATTCTAATAACCTCGTAACCTTGCGACTTATAATCCGCTTCTTGTCTCATGGTTGTACTGTACCTATCAAGACTTGATTTGCCATGGAGACTTTCTAAGCCTTTCTTACATGCTTGATGCCCATGAAATACACAGCCGTGGAAGAGTAAGACAATCTTCTTCATGACTGTACCAGATGGAGGAGGGGGGGTCTCTGTTATTCAGTTATCGTTTGTTCATTTAACGTTTGAGTTGACGGGCAGTTAAGAACGTCATTAATGTCAAAGGGTACGTAGTCTTCAGCTGGAATTTCAACGTATCCGTCAGGCTTTAGGTACCTGTTTTTGATTTTAAATTTACGCTCGCCGCCATTCCTTGCATGTTCGATTCGATGACCCTTATACATCTCCATGAACGTAAGCCATTTCACACCATCATACGAGTAGTTTGAATCATCAGTACGTCCTATATGAGCCAATGTATTTTTAGGCATGAAGTGCATTTTATATATCATGAATGACAATGCAGCAATGGTAGAACAATCAAGCAGGCAGTCGACTTTATGATCCTTAAGGAAGATTCCCCTGAATTTCTCGAAGGATTGACGTAGAATATTAACATCTTGTACACAATAAGAAATACATTCCTTCATGATATCGTAGTCCTTATTGTTAAATGTTTGATACCAGTTATCAAAATCGGCCTTTTCACTGTCGGACATGCGATGTGTCTCAAAGGTTTCCTTATCCGGAATTTTTCCCTTGTAATTTATATTCTCAAGGGTAAGAAAACGGTAAGGAAAGAATCCTTTAGAAAGCTCACCTGTAATGCCCATACACTTAGGGAGTTTTTTCAGTGCACAGGGCATAAACATTAGCGTGTCCTTAAATTGAATATTGTGGTTAGCTGTCATAGTTATAATTTTGGTTCCACGTTTCACAGGATTGGAAGATATGGAATGGACGGTAGGTCTGGCAAGCAGTTTGCTGTAAACAAACTGATTGTCAAACTTACCGCCATTATGAGCTGCAACTAGAATATTTGTCTTCTTGTGTTTTTCAGCAAATCTGAATATATAGTTGAGAAATAGATCGACAGGACACTTCTCATACTCTTCTGTTGCTTCCAGATTCAATTTGAATATTTCAGTTCGGACAGTTCCACAAGTCTCACACGGAGATGAATTGTCTAGATCTTTCTCTCCGCAATCACTGCATACTAGCATACTCACTAGAATGTATGGCAGCATATCTGTTTTTATGCGTCCTCCTTCCTCTTCACGAGTATTATGATTATAGGTTTCGATATCATAATAAAATGTAAAGGTGGGCTTACGTTTGGCGAAAGCATCATCTGTTGGAACTTTGATTTTTTTCATGAAACATTGATGGTTATCGCCCTCTATTCCATACTTCTCGTCGCATACTCCACATTTAATATGCATACAGTCATGTCGTTGTTTGCCCTGTTTATCAGCTACTATCTCATTATCGCATAAATTACATACGTTAAGATATTTGCATGTGAGGTCTTCATGTAATTTAAGGCATTCCGCATTATAGAAATCCCGATTGCAATCATCACAATGTAAAAGTGTTGATGTATCGCCCGGTAAAGCTTTACATTTATAAGTCAAGCATTGACCACACCTGTATTCAGTGCATTCGTTTTGTAGATGGTTAATTAAGTGGTCTGTGAAACTATAACATTGATGGCAGAAAACTGGGCCCTTGATATTGTTAGGGTCTACACTACCTAAAGCTAGCTTGATGGAATCTCCAGGAAAAGGATAATAATAATGGGTTTCCTCGATATAAAAAAAATCATATCCTAATAAGAGAGGTAAGTCCCTATTCTGTTCATGAGGCTTAAACATTATTTCGAGTTTGCCGTTCACATCTTTAGTAAAAACAAATATACGGCAACCTAATTTTTCCTCTATTACTGCAAAATCCTCTGCCTTTAGGGGTACTTCATAAGTCAGACCGCAATGAGTTGCGATCTCTTCACCTATTGTATGTAGATTATTAGGCGTAAAACCTTTTATTTTAGGCGCAGTTTCGCCTGGCTTTTTAGGTACATGCGTGTGGAGCTTATAGCATGCAGCTATTGCCCTGAACCCGCATCCTACACTTGTTCTTATTTCCCTATTCTTGTTATTTATACCTAACTGCACTGTGTTCACGTAGGGGTGTTTAAAGTTCACAGATGAAGGGTCAATTGGACCATTACCCTCTGGATTGTGACATATCTGTACATCTACATTGAATTCATCCAACATGGCTTGATCACCAGACTGAAAGAGTTCTAGAAAACGATCCGACAGATACTTAGCCAGATTTGGACGAGATATCTCTTCATGAGGTATACGTATATGGAATTGACCTCCATTCCTATCCGTAAAAAGGAAACCTGCCCGTAGGGTATATTCCCGATATGTCACTACTCGCCTTACCTGTTCTATCACGTTGTGAATGACAGCAACTAACACGTCATTGATGTCTCGATTTCCGTTAAAGATCCGTCTGGTATCGATTCGCACTCTGAAGCGGTGCTGGTCGATAATCCCTGAATTACGCGTAGTTCCTTCACGTGTTACCTTCAACAGTTCAGTCCGATGAAAGGTGCAGGTGGTTCATACCACCTCTCCTCCTCATCGTCATGAAACACCTCAACACGTGAAGGACCCCGCAACAGCCCCGTCATCTACAATCCGTCCAGGATGCCCTTTCTGTTTACGGTTTTTTTCTGAAAAAGAATGAAAATTCATAAACAACTGTGTAACATACCTAATCATGTAACAATATTTTTCACACAGTAATATTTTTCAGTAAATAATATAGAAATAAATTAGAATGTAACTTACCGACCGAAGTCCGAAGGGGGATATTCGCTTCAAAGATAAGGGATCGTGGTAGTTGCACGTCGTATCTGTAAGATTCACCAAAGTAAATTTAAGTCTGATTCGTTTTCGGCGGTGCCTCCAGCTGATTTCTGTTTGAAAAGGTGCGAAAAAGAACGTGTAAGCATTGTAAGACTGTTATAGTTTATGAGAAAAGAACGCTTAAGCTATTGTAGACGGTATATAAGGTGTAAATATATACGTATTCAGATTTTGAAATATGCCTAACCTTTCCTTGTTTTTTTCGTCCCAACGCTGAGAGGTCTAGAAGGACCTAAGGTATCGTTGTCTGTACGATCTGAATTGGATTTGGCAGCTACTGCACCACAACCTGTTGAAGCCGTTACGGTTTTGGGCATCAGCGATACGGCGAAGTCGACGCCGTTCATGTTTGGAGATTAACCTCTTCTTATTAGGACTGTTAGGCTTCCTGCGTGTAATCTATAGAGGAAAGAAAACATGTATGTAAATATAAAAACTAAATGTAGATTGTTATAGAACAGCTATAGAGATATATAGGAAAATCATGTATTTAAATGTACACATACCGATCCTTGAATTCCCTCGCCATGTTGTCCAGTACCAGCTTCTTCCGTAACACTGACTGATGCTTCTGTTCTGTCTCGTTCCTCATTATTCCGTTGAAGCTTACGTCGCTCGAGTTTCGATATCAGTCTTCTCTTAACAGGACTAATTGCATTCCGTCCACCTCTGACTTTATTGACACATTGACCCGGGCTGGAACACTGTAATGAAATAGCAAATAAGTATATATTTATTATATATATATATATATATAATATATATATATATATAATATATATTATATAGTATATATATATATATATATATATATATTATATAATTATAGTATATAATATTATTGTAATAACATCTATGAATATAATAACGCTTAAGAAACTTACTCTAGGTTGAATCCTATTATCAATAGCTTGCGGATTAAGAAATAAGTTCATCTTTCTCTCAGCTTCAAGTAGAGCTCGCACACATTCCTCATCATTATCCGTGGATATATCAAGATCAACTTCATTAGTGTTCACTGTTTCAGGTCGTAGAGTAATTTCGTTCTCGGTCTGTCAACCAACCTTTACGCGCAAATAAGGTGAATATATATAATATATATATATATATATAATATATATATATATTATTATATATATATATATTATATATATATATATATATATATATATATATATATAAATATATTATAATATATATATATATATATTATATATAATATATATTATAAATATAAATAAATAATAATTAATTTAAACGTTACGTACCCTTTTGCAATGATTGGTTGTATCTGATCTTTGGATCAGCAACCTGCTTCGATTGCATTGTTCATAGTCCGCCACAGCTTCACTAATTCCACGTCATCGACTACTTCCAGCGAGTACGGTAATCTGAAATACAGTTTCTCCATCTCCACTGAAAGTACGTGGTAACAACAATTTTTTGATTATCTGAGACATAGTTAAGTCTTCAGATTCTTTCCACTGGGTGTAAAACACTGAAACAGAAATGAATATTATATATATATTATTATATATATATAATCTATAGTATATATATTATATA